>JAWPHD010004894.1:107500-175780 GCA_037043455.1 Cyrtodaria siliqua
ACAATAGCATAGATTTAGAAAGCTCATTCAACTACACAGAAAATATTCAAAAACAGTTGCATTACGTGGTCCGATTATTAACTTTCATACCCCATCCAACCTCTTCTCTAAGGTTGGATGGGGTGTGAAATAAAACCTTAATTTCGGCTTAAAATGTTGCATATTGTGAAAATTAAAACATTGTATGGGTAATGTTATTCAAGTTGTCGCATTTTTCAGTGAAAATGTTTTTTAAACGTGTTTTATTGTCGAAATATCCGTTAACACGGTGTACACTTCTTCTGACTCCTAGTTTTGATCCTACCGTTCTGGCGAAAAATATTATTGGCCTCTTTTAATTCGATGTCTATTCAACAGTAGATTCTAACACGACATGCGCAGTTTTTCATATACACAAAGAAGAGAGACAGCTGTATGTTATTCTACGATAAAATACAGCTGTTCCATTAATTCCCCGCGTATATTTCATCCGTTGGAAGCGTCACGTTACATGACGTCACTTGGTAGTGTATTTGAACATAGTGTACCGCGCAGAACTTTGCATACGGGGACGCCCAATGGAACAGCCTGTAAATAGCAGCCTGATTACCTTGACGTCCGAGATAATATATAGTGCCCCACAATAGCGTAAACAATGGGGTTATTGTTGTGTTATTAGAATCGAAATAATAAATACGTACATGTATTTTATCGGTGAATAAAATACAGTTAGTCGTTTGGATGCGAGTAATTAAAGCACTCGTGCTAAAGCACTCGTGATTTAATTACTACGCATCCGAACTCCTCATTGTATTTTATTCACCGATTAAACACAGGTACGTATTTATTATTTCTTAAACAAAATTGTTTATTTCCTTAACTCACAAATGATTATTCCTACAAGCATGACCATTCACAGTCATTATGACAGTCATTATGACAGTGGAGAGTACACTGGCATAATGGTATAGATATGTACCATAGATATGTTAAAGGCACATGTGATATGAGATGCAATACATAAAAATATAGTTAGTATTATCTCGTATTATCCTTGGGTGTACATGCATTCAGAAAAATTGCGGATGATAGATACGAGCGCATCTTTTAAACTTCAAACCGAAAAAATAACTCACAAGCAAACTCTAAAAGAATATATTCAAGTTGTAACACGACGTTGCGTGGTAAACCTTCGCCTCTCACTGCTGCGGGTTCGAATCCCACTGGAAGCTCGACTTGTAAGTGTCGATTCTTACGGATGGCGGTAGGAGTACAGTTGGGCTTATAATATGACGGTCGATTTTTTTTCGATCGTCATATTATAACCTTACATGTGTTGAAAATGATGTTTACACCATACAAACAAACAAACAAATTAGCACATCCAACAACATGACACATAAGAAAGACTGACCATATACGTGCATTTAAATTACGAAACGAAACATTATATGGAAATTAGTAAATATAGGTAATTTTTTTTACCGAATGTGTTATGAAATGTATGGTTCAGTATTTATTTATATTATGTAGTAATACACCTTCTCAATGCTTAAGTCCATTTAACAAATGATAGAAATTGTTGTGCGCGTGAGTGCGTAAGTGATTGAGTGAGTGCATGCGTGCGTGCCAGTACACGTGCATTTTGCTGTGACTGTCTAAGATTAACAAAAGTTTCTTGTTTGTAAAATCCTACACTGTTACCATGTTTTATGTAACTGTATATTGTATCCTCACGGGCTTTTAAGCCTATTGGAATTTGGAAATAAAGTTATCTATCTACGTGAAGATTTAAATAACAAACAGTCTGAAACTGTACAAACTTCCTACAGTTACCTCAACAGAACATTGTATAACAGTACACGAGAGACAACCATTGTATAACATTGTATAACAGTACACGAGAGACAACCATTCTGCTCCTCAAATGGGTAGGCTTTTTTCAGTACTGCCAAAACATATAATACTGCGTATTGTTCTATATCAATTTACATAGAACATATTCTTTAATACATTATACAAAACATGTAACACAAAACAAACAAATCGAATATTGTAACTATTTAAGAGAATCCTTAAGTAAGTAAAGCAACTGTTACATATAGTTTGAATCCATAGCTTTCTCAAATACAATCTCGTCGTCGAAATTTCATCTATAAACAATCTTATTTTCATGTTGTTTCAATATTGTATGCATATGGATTGCTTATATCCAAGTCAATAAGTGTTTTCCCTTATATCAATGTCAATAAGTGTTTGCCCTTATATCCAAGTCAATAAGTGTTTGCCCTTATATCCAAGTCAATAAGTGTTTTCCATTATATCCAAGTCAATAAGTGTTTGCCCTTATATCCAAGTCAATAAGTGTTTTCCATTATATCCAAGTCAATAAGTGTTTTCCCTTATATCCAAGTCAACAAGTGTTTGTCCGTATATCCAAGTCAATAAGTGTTTGCCCTTTTAGCTTCATCAACTCTTCCCTCCAAATAGAATGACTCTTAAAGCAATCTTACATCAGTTAAAGGAAATTATCATATTTAGCACAGTGGTTGCCTATGATGTGTAGATTGCAATGAAGGTTTCAAATCCAGGGTCTCACTCCTTGGTCCAAAGGTTTCAAAATTGTTAAAGGAAATGTCTTATGTATTTAGATTCGTATCCCCAGGGGAGGGGTCTTATGGTCATATGGGGTAAGTACGCATTTGTGTTGTTTCATCTAATCCTAAAATCCTCCTACATCAGTTGAACACATTTGTTAATAGTTGACACACTTAATTCATTTATACATAAGGTGAGGCCCAAACTTCTTTCTACCTTCCGTCCAAAATCATGGACCATCAAAATCGTGTTTATGATTAAAGACTGTGTACGTGTAACTAATGGAGTTTGCATTGCACAAAGGCAACGCCACTGCTGGGTATGTAAAAATACAACAGTTAATTCTCTAATTTACACATATCTTCATCAAGCTATATATTCCAGTGAGACAGCCAGTATCTCTCAGTTACTCTCCTTAACATGTCTTGACTACATATGTTAAGTAAAAGATCACATTTGCCTCCATGAAAAAGAAAAGACACTTTCGACTTTCTAAAAAGTAAAAACTATTCAGTTTATCTTTTACAAGACACCCACTTTACTGATGCAGAAAAGAACTATATTCAAGTTCAGTGGGAATATGACTGCTATTTTAATTTGTCAAGCCAGTCAAGAGGAGCTGCTATTCTTGTTAACAACAATTTTGAAGTGGAGGTGCATTCAGAAATTAAAGATTAGGATTGTTCGTTATTGTTTAATCCCTCCCACTTGACAGTTTATCAGAATTTGATTGGCCGAGGAACGCTTGGGGTGCCAATCTTCAATTGAAGACGCGCGGTCTTTAGAATTCGTATACCGTGTGAAATATACCCCCGTAACGAGCAGGAAGTAAGTCACGCGCCAGATTAGACTTCAATTTGATATTACATCCTCAAATAGATTGTTTCGATTATGTTAATGTTAATAATCCAAATGCCAGAGATTCAGTGACTGAAACGAGTGTTGAATATAGCTTAATAGACTGTTGGCGCGATCAACATTTGGAAAATAGAGAATTTACTTGGTTTAGAAAAAAATTCTTAAAACAGAGCTAGTCCTTTTAAAACTTGATTTTAACAACTTTAATAAAGGCAACTCATACTGGAAAATAAACAACTCCCTGTTAAAAGATGCGGAATATGTTGAAGAGATAAAAGCACTGATAAAAACAATAAAAACTAAAGTTAGTTAGTTGATATGGACGTCAACTTAATTAATGCAGCAGATATGCAATTTAATATAGATGACCAACATTTTTTGATGTTTCAAAATAGTAAAGAACATACTCTTCTAAATGATATTCAAAATTTAGAAAAAGAAATGACTTAACAGAAAATAAACGGAATGAACTATATGAAATTCGGAGAAAAAACTAGAGCAAACAAAAATAAAACCTAGAGCAAAATGCGTTCAGGAAGGGGAAAAAACAAGCAGATATTTTTGTAATCTTGAAAACAGGAAATTGACTTCTAAGTCAATGATAAGGTTAAAAACAAAAGATAATAGAATATTAAGTCTAAAAATATATTTAAAATGAAACAAGAAAATTCTACAAAAATCTATATTCTTATCATGCAACCAATAATGGAAATCTTAACACGTACATACCAAAACTAACAGAGGAAAATAAAAATCTACTGGAGAGCCCTCTTATCTATGAAGAAATGTTAAACAGCTTTAATCGAATGTCTAATTTTAAAAGTCCTGGCTTTAGTGGCTTTACCGTGGAATTTTACAAGTTTTTCTGGCGAGATATCGGACAATTTGTCGTAAGGTCTATAAATGAAGGTTTTAATAGAGTTGAACTATCCATCACTCAGAATCGAGGGGTTATTATTTGTATACCGAATGGAAATAAAAATAAGCAACTCCTGAAGAATTTGCGACCAATCTCACTTTTAAATGTTGTATATAAATTAGCTTCAGGAAGAGACTAAAACAAGTTTTACCATTGAGTATCAATGAGGATCAAACTGGCTTCATTGCAGGTAGATACATGAGGGCAAATACTAGACTACTATATGATCTAATGGTCTATGCAGAAAAGTATAACATTCCAGGACTATTTGTACTTATTGGCTTTGAAAAGGCTTTTGATTCAGTTGCCTGGACATTTATTTTTGAAGTCTTCGATTATTTCAACTTTGGGCATTCTTTTACGGAATGGATAAAAGATGTGTACACGAACTCCGAGTCGTGTGTTTCAGTAAATGGTCATCTCTGAGAATGGTTTAGTCTCCAGAGGCTTCACAGACTCGCTGCCACGTAATATTTTTATTCTCTGTGTAGAGATACTGGCTGTTCTCATCAGAAATAATCCCAATATAAAAGGTATTCAAGTCGGGTCCACAGAACATTTGATATCACAATATGCAGATGATACATCTTTAATGTTAGAGAGTTCACTTAGAAATTCCCTTAATGTGTTAAAATTGTATGCAGAAATGTCTGGCCTTAATAGTAATATGGATAAAACTTAAGTCACATGGATCGGTTCAATGAAAAAAAAGTAATACTAAAATATGTGAAGACTATGAATTATCATGAGAAAATGAATAAACAGTGTTGAACATAACATTTTCTGGTTGATCTTGAAACAATGTTTTAACTACGAAGAAAAAATCTTGGAAGTAAAATAAATATTAATAAACTGGTCTAAAAGAATACTAACACCTACTGGAAAAATTACAGTCATAAACGGCTTAGCCATGTCCAAAATATTTTATTTTTTTCTTATTTTAACTTTACCAAATCCGAAGCCAGACAAGATTTAAGAATTAAAGAAACTCTTTTTTAACTTTTTGTGGGATGGAAAACCTGATATAAAGGTCAAAATATCTACTATTGTACTAAGGTGGTCTTCGAATGTTGGATTTGGACATATTCTTTATTCACTCAAACTTACTTGGATCAGAAGATTACTATTAGACAAAAAAAAATCTCTGAATATTTTTAATGAATTGTATGCATGCATTTTAAACTTCTCTTGTTTTGGTGCTGATTATATATCTAGACATATAAATAAAGTACATACTCCATTCTGGAAAGATATCTTTATCAGCTATAAACTGTTCGCATGTAGTTCAGATCCAAAATCTTGGAGCAAATGTCATTGTGTCCCTTAGGCCTATATGCCATAATCCACATATTAAGGTCGGAAAAACTTGCATGTTTTTTTAAAACATTGGCATTTAGGAGGACTAACTTTCATAAATGACATTATGAACCATAACGGAAATTTATTGACACTAATAGATTTTAGACAACAAATTAACTTTCAAACCAATTTTTTAGAATATGAAGGAATAGTGGCATCAGTCAGAAGCTATCTAAATGAATTTAACTTCCCCCATTTCTCGAGCAATAGTCCATCTCCTATACTACCGCTTCATATAGGAACAATTATTAAAGTTGAAATATTGAGCATACATTCTGAAATATATGTATATGATATACAATCTGTTCAAATATTACACTTATTGGTTGTCCGGTTTTGTCACAGTAGCCAATTATATATCATAGCGCACACGCTCCGAATTTCGCCATTTTTGGAGACAGGTAAGTGTCACGAGACCTGTGACGTCATTGGTACTAAGCGATTAGCGGCTACGCATTAAGTCTGCATTGTCTATGAAGGACTGCCTTTTATGGTACGTCTTAAAAATGCCGTGTGCTGTTGCTGGGTGCAAACGTGTGCATACAAAAGGACAATATAATATCTGTTTCTTTCGTGTTCTAAATCAGATTAATGATTAAGATTCGGAGTGTGGGTGGACCGCTGCCGACGAAAATCGCCAGTCTCGTCAAAAAAGTGGGAAACTTCGAGTGTCGCGCGAGTTTGTAGTAACATTTTGAGTTGGATTCGTGGGTTGTCCATCCTTTGGTTGCTTTTTCGTTGAATTTGGAGAACAGACGGCCATACCGATTAAAAAAAACATCGGTTCCAACAATATTACAAAAATGAGAAGTGCCTAACCCCGCCGTCTCCGAGCAAGTTTAATTCGCCGATTCAACCGGCGTTTAGGAGTAAATTAATTAACGAGATAACATAAACGTTTTTGTTCTGTTATCTTAGCACTTCATCGGGTATACGTATGCTAAATTGTAGAAAGGTATATAGTCTTAGATCTTTATATACACCGTGATTGTTTAGCTGTTGCATTAGTACGAGAATCAGTCAAGAGCTGACGGCGCTAACGTAGCCGTCTTTTTTAAAAGATTGCTAAAAAAGGTTCAGCATACAAATTTAAATGAATCCGGTGAAAGAAACACTGTGTCTTTGTTTTAATATATATTTTGTAGGTTTAGTTATTTTTTAACTATATACCCTCTTCTGCCAATAGTGTTATAGATCTATATCTATTTATATATCGCCGTCCGTCTACATATATCGGTCTCTGGATTCAAAAAAATATATATGACAAAATACAAGGCAGAAAATTGATAATGTTACTATCTATAATATTAGTTCAGTAATATTTTATGGCAAAACAATAACGGCTCTTAGCTCATGCAATAAGTAAAGTAAGAGCATTACAAGATATACTTTTTTATATCATGGTATTTGATCTGTTTGGTCTGTTTTGTCGATCTCTACATGTATATAATACATTGTATCGTGCTCATAATACACTTTGCTATATTATTTAGATCATAGTATGTTTATCTCTTTGTGCGCTATAAACTAATTTCCCCCGCATCATATGTCCGTCTTGTGCAGCACGCGGCTCGCCGCGGCGGTATTACACCGCTCACGGAATTGCAATAAACAGGAAATGTGTCTAGGAGAAGAACATCATAAGTATTTTACTTTCGTTCTAATCCTTTTTCTGCTATAGTGTACAGATTCCATGCTGTAATAATAATGAGAAATGAAATATGTTTAAACCAAATGTGTCATAAAACTATGTTTCCCTAAATGGTGCGTGCTTTTGTCATATACCGACGTATGTACCCTAATTAAGCTGGGCCCTGTTTTATTAAACAACTTACGATAATTCTCAAATTTTAAAATCGTTCACTTTGTTCACCAAAGCATTCAATGTAAACAATTATGTGTGCACGTAGTGCAGAAATATCACCTGTATAAGAAATTGAAATGAAATGATGTTTATTTTGAAAGTGTAATTTATTGTGAAGCATTTAAGAAATTGATTTACGATCAAACTGGTCGTAAGTTGTTTCATAAAACAGGGCCCAGTACTTCAATAGGGCACCGCAATAGTTGACTAATCGGTGTATGGTATATTGTTAGTTGGGGGCACGTGAATCGCGTGTCAAATCCAATACGTGCCACTCCTCGAGTGTTTTGGTCACCAGGTGGCGAGGACTTATGGCATATATATACTCCCTGGTACTATAGAAATTAGATGCTGTGTCATTTATTATGTTGTTTTTATTTTATTTTTGTTTTTTTATCAATTATGTGAAAAACAAACTGGAAAAAATGATTTCAGATTACATTGTTAATAAAATTAATAAAATATTGGTATGTGTTATGGTAATTTCCAGCTTTAAGTATTTGTGTTATTTTCAAAAAAATCTGGGTTGCCGATTATAAAGGTTGAGTAGTGTATATGTACCAAGATATAAGGTGTTGCCGGTGACTTACTGTCAGAATTTCGATAAAAAACAGTTTAATTCCGACATTTTTATACACGCTTCACTGTTTCTGCGTGCTTTCCCTATGCGCTAATGGCTGGTTTTGTTCCCAATGACGTCACTTTCGGTTACACGAGGAAGAGTTTTCCCCCCTTCGATTTTTTTCGATTTTTTAGCAATGCCTGTTCGCCTTTTCGATTTTTATCTTTAAAAACATATTTTCACTAAACATACATCAATAGCATTGTAAACATCGTATTTATAATGATATTTAATAATTAAAAACATATCAACAGCGGATTTGTTGATTTAGGACAATGTTCATCTATGAAAAGGATGCAGATACATTTATGATGCGGTGCTGTCCAATAAAAAACCGCAACAGAATTAGCAAGACAATGGATAAATGATTTGCATATTACACGAAATATAAACTGGTCTAAATTATTTCATCTACCTTTCAAATCGACAAAAAGACTCAAATCTGCAATGGTTGCAATTCAGAATAAATCATAGAATTTTCGGAACAACCTATTTACTTAAAAAATGAATATTTCTAATACAGATCTTTGCTCTTTTTGCAATGAAGATATAGAAACAATAACACACCTATTCTTTGAATGTAATGTAGTGAATGTGCACAATTCTTTCATAATAAATGTAAGGATATTAATACAGTATGGTCAGTAACTGACATCATCTTTGGAAATGATCAGTATGATATTGTTTTAAATAATCTCCTCCTTACTGCCAGAACATTTATATTCAATCAAAAATTAAAACAACCTAAACAGTTTTTAAAAGCTATATTTAAATACTGTTTAAAGTTGAGAAATGTATAGCCTGTTAGAATATGAAATACGACATTTTTGAAAAGCAATGGGAAAAATACATGATTTTATTATAAAAAAAATATTAAAAAAATTCACACAAAAAATAAAACATGGTGGACCTGATTTCAAAAAAATATCTTAGTTGAACTTGATAAATCCAACATCTGTTATTTTTTTATGTATATTAAGATTCCCACTTTGTATATAAGTTCTCCATTTACTCCATAAGTGCACACTATTTTTTCTCCCTTTTTTAATGTCACTTTATACGTTTTTCATTGAGTTTCTATGTTTAAACATAAAAAGCTATTCCAACATGACATGCTTCTAAAAGTGTAACAGATTTGTACATCTATTAATGATATTCATGTTATCTCCCCTGTATTCAGGGCAATGTAATATATCGCTTTATCTCCATTGCTAGACATGACTATGGAAATATACTTTCTGATTCTTATATAAGTGAACTACATGTAACATTGATGTGTAATAGAGAAGGACATTTGATACTATTCATGGAATACGTTTAACATGGATCATTGATTAGTTTCAAATGAGTTCTCTCATTAAATAAACCTTTATAACATATTGTTGTAATTGCTCCACTATTCATACATGATTGGAATTGAAACAAAAGCCCAGTATAAAATACTGAACATGCAAAAATCTGATGACAGATCATGTCGGCCATGTAAGAGTCAGTAGTGCTTTTTAATCTTACTTTGTATATTATAAGTTATTAGGCAGAAACAGCTAAACTTAAGAGATAAAGGGATGTTATGTCACAAATCCAATCATTAGTTGTAACCATACTAGCTACATGCTAGAATTCTAATGATAAATATACTTTTATATATTACATGGTGTCATATAATATTTCCAGATTGTACATTTAGAGAAAACAAATTAACACGATAATATATTCACTAGATGTATGTATATATGTAGAACTCAACATTTACACTGCTAGGAATAGAAACAAATAACAAGTTCCAAAAAAATAAATAGCTGACACATTGGTTGCATAGAATGTACAAATTATGTTTAGACAAAGGTTTCAAATCCGGGGTCTGATTCCTTCCTGTGTCCAAAAGTAATATCAAAAGATCAAACTCGCCAAAATGAACATTCTAACCATAGATTTCAAAATGCATTCTTTAATTTTCCTTGTAACCTGAATGCCTTCTACGTCGATTGAAGGGTTCAGGTTTGACACATTGGTTGCCTAGGATGAATACATGACTGCGAAGTGCTCATATTTTCCCCATCAATGACCCCTTAAAGCATCTAGGTGCTATTTGCACTTTTGGTCGATATTCACCAAAACGTCATAACTGCAAAATTATATACTGTTTAAACTAAAGTTGCAATAATATCCCGTCTTCTCGCTTGATAGAGGATTATAACGGTAACTTTTGTCGACAAAACAGCCGTTGCAAGACATGAGAATGAGATATATACGTGTGCATTTGTATTCACCAAAATACATTATGAAGCATAAATGCGTACACAAAACCACTTGTACGATAATGCGAGTGCAGTACGTTATTAATCATAATTATGGAGCGAAAAGTTCGCAAGGTGCGTCGAGAACATATTTATGTGTTGTTGACTTCCCCCAGAAATTTCAGACATGCGTCTACTTAGTTCACCTTTATAGTAACCGAATTTCCGAGTTCTGTTGAAAGTATGTACTGTCATAAATCAAAATAAAGAGGAATACTGTCAAATACTATAGACAGCTGTCTAAAATAGGCATTAAAACGGTAAAGTCGTGATTCGTGATATGTTCGCATGTGATGAAATAAAATTTCGCGACAACAGTGACCAAAGCAAATGAAAGTACATCACAACTACCGTACTTAATGTCATTAACAGCTTACTCACTAGAATGTCAACAAACCTCGACAGGAAACCTAACCAATTTAACAAAATTCGCAAAACTGATACTGAATTCAGTTGAAAGATGTCATTAAAATGGAAATTATTTAATATATTCTATAATAGTATGTCAAGCAAAGAACTTACCGCCCGTAGAAGTCGTTGAATTTCCTATTACAGTTGCAGTTATATTCTTGATCTTTTTAACTTTCTCGTCAGTGTCCATATTTATTACCTCGTTTAACGGAACAACAGTATTAAGCGTATATTGTTTTCTGCACATTGAACGTGAATGTCTGCATATTCTTTCTTCCTGGATATAGCTGACCCCGCACATTGCGGGCAAAATACATTTACGAAACCGCCGCTTTTTACAACTTCTTGAACACGTTGTCCATGACGTCCATGGGCCATATAATAATTTATATAAAATTTCTTCCATTAGTTTATCACTTTTCCTGAATCCTAACAGTTTAAATGAACCGTACGACATTTTATTACACTTTCCTTTACCCTTACATGATCGTTTTTCTTTTAGCCAACTTCCACCACAGTTTGTTTTTTCTTTGCACTTTCGAACTCGGGACTGTTGGCAGTTTTTCGAGCACGTTGACCATTCTGCCCAGTCTGTGTAAGCATTTGTGAGAATGGCACTACTTGGTTGTTTCGTCGGTGAAGCAATTTTATTTGAAGCTTTTTGTAAAGCAGCATTGGGAGTATAAACTTCCGCTAGGTCATCATTCGTTGTCGTAACCTGAAACATATTACAAACTATATGAACTGTAAACAAATAGATATTTTGAAATAAAGCGTAATAGTTAAAATTTGTAATATCCATAAAACGGTATCGTTTGGTGTTTGTCTTAAACATGAGATATATGGTCCTATAGAACCCACAACGTCCAAGCGCAATGGCAACGTAGGTCCGTTTGAGCAATATTAAATTAGTTATACAATGAAAACTACAAAATACAACAGAAAGGATGGTGAAGACAGGATTACCGAATTGGAACGGTCAATAGGCAATAAGGCCTACAGGTTTAGCTTGAATCGATTTTATGTGTACACAATCCTCGCTATTGTCCTGTCTACAGCGCTCAAATAGACAAGACAGTGTAAACAAAACTACATCCAATCAAAAGATATTCTCTCACATTAAAGTCCACATTCAGAGAAACTAACAAAAGATACACTAAGATGTTGTTGTAAAGCTATATAAAATACAAAATAAGAAACATCTCATATCAGGATGTATCAAGAATTGTACTGAACAACCACAGCTGTTGAAGCCAAAGAGAAAAACAATCTAGCTTAAGACTAGATAAGCCGACGGGCGAAAGCTCTTAAATCTTGTCTTGCCGTACTTTGAACGATTTTTTCTCTGTTGCTCTGGATTCTGCCAAGTCAATGAGTACTTGCTTTGTGGCTTTCTAGGCTTTTGTTTCTATATACATAATCATTTATGTGTTTTACTTATGTTGTCTATTAATGCTGCCTTGCTTGATAGAGAATATAACCTGGCGGGAATATCTTTATTTACACTGTCCCGGCGTTTTATTGCGATGGTAGTGGGGTAAGAGGGAGGTTTGGTGATCCTAGAACCTGGTTTAAACCCCCAGAGGCCTTTTCGTCACTGACCGTTCCAATGCGGTAGCCCTATTGTCAATCATTTTATGTGTGTGATGTCATATCCTGCATTTTGTCCTCCTTTATAAGTGTTGTATGTTTCTTGCGTGTTTGTGGACGAATGCCATGATTAATTGTGTAAAGTCCTCAAGAAATACGTCAAATCCCTTTTCGAAGTTTATAGTCACATTTCCATGGAATAACAGTTGTGATATTTTTAATGTCAGAACTGTTTTTTATGTTGGTGCTGTACTACTCCATTAGGGTTTCGTTGCGGCGATAAAACTTTGAGAAAGATCTACGTAGTTTTAGATAAGGAAAACCTTCTGAAGAAGTTGACTTGTTATTACTAATAGTTGATATATGATTACAAATAGTATTAAAGTGTATTAAGGAGGTTGGCTGGGAAAGGACGTAGTGATGAGATTTGTTTTAAATTCATATTTAAAGCTTCTTTTGTATAATTTAAATCCAAAATTATCAAAAAAATGCTAGGTGACAACGCTTTTTTCCCCACTAGACGTCATTGAAGAAGGCACATATTTCTAACTTCAAAATTTCACTAAAAAAAGGAAAAATATTGTCATTGAACATTTTTACAATTGTTTTCATAACATTATGTTTATTGAAAAACAACAATTAATTTTCGATTGCATATATACATATCTTTCAAATCATACAAAAGCAATTGTAATCCTCGTTTGTCTTTTTACTTTAAAAAGCAAACATATATGGACCGTACCCCACCCACTTTTGTTTTTACCGAAAAATTAATTCAAGATAAAAAAATATGTTCTTATAATCAACTTTTTTTAAAACTTGTATATGTCAAGGTCCTATGACATTTCTTTCAAAACAAGTAAAAAAATATATAGGTCACCAGGCTTCTAATGATTTTTTATTAACAATTCTTTAAATTACACCCATTTTGGAGTTCTTTTGACATTTTCAATGTAAAATACTGTACACACAATATTGACACGGAGATCGAAAATAAAATTAGCTCATTATCTACTTTTATACATGTATTCCACTACTGAAAAACAAAAATCTGATTTATTCTATAGCAAAAGGATAAATTCTACTCGAGCTACCCATACCCCCTATTTTGTTGATAACAAAAAATGATTACAAATGACGGAAAAAATATGGGAAAGAACTTAATTCTTAAAATTTGGTATGTTACCATCTTAAATCCTACATTATATCCATATCTACTAGAATGGAAAAAATGAAACAATTCTGTTGTCAAATAAAACTATGATTTAAAAAATAAAATGTTTAGACTTGAAGATGTCAAAACTTGACCAGCCAACATCCTTAAATGAGACATTTTGAACACGATACATATAACAATATTGCAGTCTCGGTTTGGCCTGTTCATGAAAGGTAGTGAACAATGCTTCATGCAATCTACCCCCGGGGTGAGCAGAAATCAATATTTAAATGTCAATAGTACGAAAACTTTAGCCATCCCGAAGACGGTATGCATATGACGGTGAACATGGAACCTTCAAATTGAATGTAGTATTTTCATATCATTCCATGTCTAACGGCCATTTTCTAAAAGTGTTCAACATACCATCTAAATAGTGTGAGATGTTATGAAAGGTTTGAATCGCATCTGAGTAGTTGGTGAAACACTTCAAAATATCTGTCAAACTATCTGCGACAGGCTGTGTCCATTGGGTATTCCAACCAGTAGTTTCATACCTTATGAAAATGTCATCTAATAAAAAATATAAGTGCTTCAGAAACCACACATTGTAATTGTCTAATATGCGGTTAGGAAAAAAACTGATATCTTGCTTTAGATCAGACTACACCAATTACTAACCAATCAGCGGGCAGGGGAAAAGTTCCAGGGTAAATTCGGTGCTATTACACAGAATCTCTTAATTTTGATTAACAAACCAAAAAATTAACAAACCAAAAAATCTTGCTAAAAAATTAACATTCAACTTTTGAAAAGTACTTATAAAGGTTAAATCATACATTTGTGCAATGTATTCATAATGTGTTGCATAATCAAAAAAGAAGTATATTTTACATTTTCCTCATGTTTCTACATGCAAATGGGTGGGTCAGCACCATCCGACCCAAACAGCTTTTTCAAAACATACTCAATGTATGGCTTATGTATGTTTTTTGATAATACTATGATAGGTCTTTCAAAACAAGTAATACAAAATATAGCTTCCTCTATTAGGGAACTCAGTACAGAGCTTATAGCTATAAGGTAGGCCTATGAAAATGAAAATGAATTGGTGTAGTATGACCTACAGGCAAAATAAGTGTATTTTCTCTCTTGTAAACGATAAACTTGTTTTTGATAAGGTGTATTTTGTGAAGAAATGTCAGACGTCGTTATAGATGGAACTTAATGTGTATTATAAACTATACTGCAATACTTAAGTTTTAACATGGTCTTTAAGATCAGTTAGACATGAAGTTAAACGTTAAGGGATGTTTGCAGTGGAGAATTTACACAAACAACAATAAAGCGGGATTTATAAGGTTGTTCGTGTAATATTTAGTTGGTAGTTTGTTTTAAAAACTGTACGGTGTTTTATATGCTCGGAAAAGACATCATCAGTATATATATATATAGTGGGTTAAACTGAAGATAGGTATGCGTTAGTTCTCCTGAGTTTCTCAAATAAAAGATTGATGTAATACAGGTGTCAGACAACATTATTACTGCAATACAAGTGACAGACAATGACATTATTAGCTGCAATACAAGTATCAGACAATGATACAGGTGTCAGACAACATTATTACCAGACAACATTATTACTGCAATACAGGTGTCAGACACTGACATTATTAGCTGCAATACAGGTTTCGGATTATGGCATTATTAGCTGCAATACAGGTGTCAGACAATGATACAGGTGTCAGACAACATTATTACTGCAATACAGGTGTCAGACAACATTATTACTGCAATACAGGTGTCAGACAATGACATTATTAGCTGCAATACAAGTACCAGACAATGATACAGGTGTCAGACAACATTATTACTGCAATACAGGTGTCAGACAATGACATTATTAGCTGCAATACAGGTGTCAGATTATGGCATTATTAGCTGCAATACAGGTGTCAGACAATGATACAGGTGTCAAACAACATTATTACTGCAATACAGGTGTCGGACAACATTATTAGCTGCAATACAGGTGTCAGATAATGACATTATTAGCTGCAATACAGGTGTCAGACAATGACATTATTAGCTGCGATACAGGTGTCAGACAATGATACAGGTGTCAGACAACATTATTAACTGCAATACAGGTGTCAGACAATGACATTATTGGCTGCTTTATAAGTATAAACCAAAGCACATTTAGTTGTGAAATTCTCAGATTCCTGTTTTAAAATAAGAAATGACAATTCATGTTAGTCTCGGAGGAAGAAAAAGAGAGTTTCAATACCGGTATTCATGGTATTGCGTGTTATCATTTTCTAGTTGAAAGCGAGTTCTTCGAATCCCCCTTTCTCTGGGGCGGCTGTAAATAACATATAATGTGTTGATGAGCCTTAAACAACATTCAGTTATTTTGCTTTAAAATAGCTTGTTTAACAGGTAACATTTCTAAGGAAACACTTTTCAATACGACTGTTGTTGTTATTTTTAATGACCATTGCAAACTTTTATTTGATATGCCGTGCTTTGCGTATACTACTGTCTGCAAGTATCTGCAACAGGGATACAAACAGGATAACCTCTGAGTCCAGACAAGCTAGTCTTGATCATCTTCGACTACAAACGTCTTGACCCTTTGTGCAGTAAAAAATGAAACCGGAAACATGTGTAAAACAAATATTATAGTAAATTGACCATCCAATTGATACAATGATGAAGTTTCCATCTTTATTTATTAATTTATTATTTCTGCCGTTCTGTATATCTTCGATAGAAGGTGGACCTGTATCAGCCAATCAGAAACGATACCAGAATCTCGGCAAACTTTTGTTTTTAGAAGAAGAACTGTTATTGACGTTTTTCTTGAAAACAAGCAAGCGTCGCAGATGATCTAGACTAGAGACAAGCGTGTAGAAGCTATATGATAGCATCAGAATAGACAAGAAAAGAAAGGCCTTCGGTGGTAAATGAAGATTCAGTTATAGCACTCCATGCAAGGACTCTCATCGAGCAATAACCGAGGTGTTTAATACTCACAAAGGTGAAGCTATCCAGTGCATGCCAATTGTTTATCATGATTTATCTGAGTACAAGAACATATCTTAAATGATGTTTATGATATTGATAAGCATGTTTTCTCTTTTCTTTAGCGCAGACGGCAGATAAGAAGTATCTTATGTAAGCTAAACCGTATCTCTCTGCATAGGTATAAGTTCGTTTTAAGAAACATAAACGATCAATATGTTTGCGTTAAAGTCGCACTGTTATTTTTGTTTATTGCTATATGGAATTATATACAGAGTTTCATATTATATCAATGTACTCTACTAATACGTCGGTTAGTGTGTACTAATACGTCGATTAGTGTATTGCAGTGTTAACTGAGATTTTGGTCACCACCGAACTTATTAGTGAACACCTATACAGTTATAGGACTGACCCGAAAATATGTAGAAGTTTCGACTCAGCTCAAGTTACATGGTAATCAGCTTGGTGTCGGCATAGCCAGCATGAGGACAATAAAATGGCAATAAATCATATAATATGCCAGCGAATGAGCTAAAACTTGGTCCATGCAGAATTAAATGTTAGAAGTATATATCACTGTCTTATCTCTATTTGCAGATAGCATTTTGTTACACCAACTTATTTCTATCTGCTGTCAGATAATTGATGCCCTGCTGTGCGAAAATGGGTATTTTATTGCTCTTGGGTCAGTTAATTACATGGATGAGTTATAGAGATTCTCAATAAACAGAGGAAACTCGGGTCAGTCCTAGAACTGCAATATATGTTTTCACGGCTGTTCTGTAACACGTGCCCGCATCTAAGTTGGTCAGTTACATACATGATTGTAACCGGAGGCCCCGGGTTCAATCCTCCGTGGTGCCTCTGAGTTCTTGGGCAAGACACTTTTCCTTAGCCTCGTCCGTCGGATGGGGACGTAAACCGGGCGGTTCCGTATCATCTATCCTCCGAGCACTTTAAAGAACCATAGGAATCTATTCGATAATAAGAGTAGGGCAGGTTCCCGGATTCCTATGTATCCTTCCCCTCTCTCTGGGGCGGCTCTAAATAACATATACTGTGTTGATGAGCCGTTAAACAACATTCAGTTCAATTACATACATGATAGGATACTAATAATACTTAGTATGATATTTATCAGTAACGAATACTTTAAAATTGCGGTCAGTATTTCATCGTACTGCAGTAGTGTATCCAACAAACGGCAGGTGTTACTGATGTGGGTGCTGATCAAAGCAAAACCGCACATTTTGTGTCATCGAAGATTGAATTCTGACCATATTTGTAGCCAGTAAAGTAGGCCTGCATGTTCCTACGTCTATTGCCGTGAGTGGTCAGTAATAACACTCGCTCAAGTCAACGGGAGTCTGTCTATACGAAAGACGCATAGTTTGCATTACAGTTCGCTAGGCTCAGTTTTGGCAATTAAAACTAAGATTATTTATAATGGTTCGAAATTTGGACTTTGAAGAAAGCTGTCCTTTTCTTTGATATTCTGCACATTAAACTATTATTTTAAATTGAAATAGACAACCGTTGCTTTACAAATACTTCATAATAATTAAAAGTGGTTTGGTAAAATGTGTTACTATCATTTTAAAAAACCCGACTTGAAGCAAAGTTGAATTATAAGTAATACTAGTAGCACGGTAGCTGTGAGAATCATATATATACTGGTCAACTTTCCTTATCATCACATTTGTAGTTAACTAATTTCCTTATTTTAAATATATTTTAAAATAGTTGTGTGAAAAGTATTTTGTTTTAACCAATAGTTTGTAAATTATTTACTTTTTGTTTACATTGTTACATATTTACAGAGCTACCCTCATTTTATATGAAAACATGAAATGTGCTGATAAAATACATAACATGAATCAAACTCCGCTTAAAGACGCACAGTTCTTAAGGTTGGTAGGAAATTATATAAAAAACATAAAAGTTTGACCCATTTATTACAGAGGTTCCTTTTATAATAAAATTAAACATAAATAATCCTTAATTACCTATCTTTTAATTGAAGATTTTTTAAAATTCAAATAACATAATTGTTATTCAGCGTTAATATTAAATAATTCGAAAATTTCTTTTGAACATCGAAAGCTGTATTAATTCATGTACTTAACAAAATCGTAAGTACCCATTTGTATAAGTGTTATAATTTATTTTTAAGAAAATCATCGACTCGGAAGCTCGGATGCAATCAGAGCAGACGATTTAAACTCTGTATTTTGCAGTTTAACCGTATCTCTAATCATAAATGAACTGAATGTTGTTTAACGGCTCATCAACACAGTAGGAGTTAGAGCCGCCCAGAGAGGGGAAGGATACATAGGAATCCGGGAACCGTGCCCTACTCTTATTATCGAATATATTTCTATAGTTATTTTACGTGCTCGGGGATAGACCGATACACGGTATCGTGTGGTTTACGTCCCCATCTGACGTAGAACACAAAGAAAGTGCCCAAGAACACACCGACGAAACTCAGTGGCACCACGGAGGAACCCGGTGCCTCCGGTGACAAATCCGCCGCGTTACCGACTGCGCCACGCCAGCCCTAGTATCTCTAATCAAGCTGGTAATACACAAAACAATGACACTAGTATTGACATATTCTTAGGTGGTCTTAGGTGGGTACTTATGTTTTTTGAATAGCATATTATAGTTGTATATATTGTGTATACCTATACTTGCAACGATTCTCGCAGCTAGTCTCGGGTGAATACCAACTGCGCCTATCAGCATTATTGAACATCAACGGCTCATTTGCACTTAACTTTTTGGATGAAGTTTCATACAGGAATTAGCGTAGTGAAGCGTACGTGGGTGGATACGTAGGTGGATGCTTATGAAAACTGCGAGACTGCGTGTTTACAGCTGATTGAAGTGAAAATAATAACAATGCACAACCTACTTTGTGGGCGCTGTAGCAATATCTATTTGTTTTTGATTTTCGATCCCAAACAATGCATGTTCTATGATGTGCCACTGTTTGATCTTTTTTTTATTTTCAATCCCTTTTTTGTCCATCAAGTGTTGTTTTGCATCCCTATAGGACAACATCGTGGTAATAATGTAGCAATATGAAATTAACAATACGTCTGATAAATCAAAGGGAACCAATTTATTACGCCATTTTGCTTCTTTTTTTTTTGCGTGAATGAATACTTCTTGATATATAGAGGATATTTATTGTTTTGGAGTGAATAACAGATTTTATTTCATCGAGAAGTGTGAAAACTTTATATTTTCACGAAGGCGAAGCATGAGTTAAAATATTGAAGTTTGAACACTTCGAGATGAAATAAAATCTGTTATTCACGACAAAACAACACATTTTATTTTTATTTTATGCTTTCTAATCAAAGTGTACTGCAGTATGCAGATTTTTTTTAAAACATGATAAAATTGCTGTTTTTATTATATTGTTTATTATATTATACTGTTTTTATTATTATGCTGTTTTTAATTCCCCATAATTTCTAAACTACTTAACCGATATAGCAACTTTCTGAAAAAAGTAGTTTTTAAAAAAAATGACCAAAAGTTCAATGAGGAACAGTGAAGTGTTTTAAAAGTATAACATATAGTGTTTTGACTTAACGGCATTTGGTGGCTAACTGCACACTGCTAGCGTCAATGAAACCATGACAATGTTAGCAGGTAAATTGTTCCATTGCACCACCGCAAGCGGGAAAATGAATATTTGTAGTAGTCTACATGACGAAAGGCTAGAGGGTGTGACAGTCTAGATTGTCTCGCGGGGTTCTGGATGTATGTCGGCATTTGGATGTCAACTAGTCCGAGGACAATTTTGTAAAACAGACAAAGTCGGGCATCAAAACGGCTTTCTTGAAGAGAGCGCCATTTCAGAATGTGAAGCATATTGGTGATACTAGATTCGTAAGATTAATCATGTTGTACCCACATGGAAGCTCTTCGTTGGATCATCTCTAGTTTGTCTATATGTTGTTGGGTATGAGGACTCCATACTGGAGAGGAATACTCAATCACCGGACGGACTAGTGCTTTATAAGCAGTTGGTCTTAAAGCTTAGGTTTTGCTTCTGATATTAGCTTTAAGAAGCCTAGAGTGTTGTTGCCTGAGTTTCTGACCTTTTTGATATGATCGTTACAGATAAGATCGCTGCTTATGTTGACACCCAGGCACTGCTGACTGTCTCCAGTATGTGACCATGCAATGTGTTAGTTGACGAGATAGGAGTCTTTGATTGTGTTACATGAATGACTGTACACTTACCTGGATTAAACTCCATATCCCATTCTTATTCCCATAGAGAGAGTTTGTCAAGGTCCCGCTGTAGAAGTTGAGCGTCTTGAAGACTAGAGACAGCCAGGAGCACTGCGGTATCTTCCGCAAACAGTCTTACCTTTGAACTTGATGTTATCCGTTTGTTCATTATTATAAATAAGGAATACAATTGGATCTAGGACTGAGCCTTATGGAACTCCTGAGGTAATCGGTACTGTGTCAGACTCTTCGTTGTCAATGACTACCTGCTCCAATCTATTGGACAAGAAAGCTCAAGAAAGAGTTTTTTCATGGCTTAACTTATCGAACGCCTTGCTTATTATGAAATCCAATAAGATAAGGTCAGTTTGGTGCCCATCAACTGTGTTGCATAGCAGGTCCTCCACCAACGAGGTCAGTTGTGTCTCACATGACCGTTTAGAACGGAGCCCATGCTGTAAATCGTACAATATATTATGTGTGTCCCGTGGGTGACTACATGCGAGAAACCAATATGCTCCAGAATTTTGCATACTATGCAGATTAAAGATATCGGCCGATAATTTGCAGCATCGCATGCCTCACCTTTTTTGTAGAGTGGGCATACGTTTGCATTATTCAAGTATTTTAGGACTCCTCCAGAGTCAATATATTTCTGAAATATTTCCTGGATGATTGGCGCTATCTCGTCATGCAGCTGCTGTGGCACCTAGGGCTTGATGTTGTCTAGGCCAGCGGCCTTGTGGATCTTTTAAGAGTTTCAGGATACCATTCACAGGATTGTGATTTGAGGCATAATTGGTTTCCGGTACTTGTCTTTCTCTAGATAATCGGAGGAGGGTAGCTTAACTGGTTCAGAGTGGTCTTCGACGGCAATTTGAACTAATTGTTAGAGACGAAGTGGGCTCTTGTGTGTAAACAGACTGAAATTGTTCGTTCACAATATTTGACTAACCGCTCTTGTCAGTGCATATTGGGCCATCTTTCAAGAGAGGGGATATTCCGTTGGAATCTTGCTTTGAGTTTTTCAGCAAAGAGAACAGCTTTTTGGAAGTGAAGGAAGACTTACTGTTTCCTGGATCCTCACGATCGGACAATCCAAGGATACCATCTATATAGGAGTCGTGCGACCCTTTAAGCTTGCACTTTATCGTGTATTTAGCATCCAAGAAGGCGTGTCTATCTTTGGGTGTTCTGTGTTGCTTATACCTCTGAAATAAGCTATCCATCTTGCCTTGCGTATGGTTCTCTTATTGTTCTGAGTAATCCAAGGTACGGAAGGTTTACCGTTTATGTCTTATGTGGTATGTAAGTTGCAATATCTGTTTGAATGGCCATCTTGAATTCTGTCCAAAGCTTATATATAGATTTACTTTAATAGCTTAGTATGAACTCGTCTTTAAATTATGACATGTGCAGTTTGAAGCAGTCCCAATCCGCTATTTTGTACATAGGCATTATCTAGGTTTGTGAAATGGTTACTTGAGGTCTGATGTTCACCTCTGCGTATACGATGTCATGGTCAGCTATACCTCGAAGAACGCTTACTTTGTCTACTAATGTAGGGTTGTTAGTAAGGAATAAGTCTAGGACATTCTCACCTCTAGTTGGTTCAGTGATTATTTGTGTAAAGTTGTGCCCGTCTGTCAAGTCTGAAAATTCTTCATACAGGTTTATGAACTTACAGTCGGGTTGGTGGTAGGGGATGTTACCTTCCCATGTGCTTTTCTGAAAATTGAAATCTCCCAAAATCCACACGTGTCCTTTGCCCTGTCTAACCAGTTCCATGGATCTTCTGAATTCAGTCTGACCTGAGAAGTCATATTCCTTCGGTTTAGGCAGCAATGTGTAGTGGTTTAGACCTTCAAGTTTAAATTTGATCCAAAGAATTTCGCATTCAGTCTCAAATTGGATGGTTCTGCAAGCTGCAAAGTTTCTACCTACCACCTCCGAATCTGAAAGTTTCGTAACCTAATTAAGGGGTGGGGGATTATCTCTGCATCATGTGTCTCTCATGATAGCCAGGTCTCTGTCCCAATAACTATGTCTGGGCGGATTTGGTCAAGAAAAGCATGAAACTGATCTTGCTTTATGTTTTTATTTAGAGACTGAGCATTTAAGTTAAATACTTTAAGATGGTTTGTTTTGTAGTTTGGTTCTTTGGACCCCGTGTCTGACGACCTACTGTCAAGGGAGCTGACATTTTTAGGGGATGAGAATGTTGATAATGGGGTCATGTTAGCCGAAACTGTATGGTTGGGTGAGCCGCAGACCCACGAGCAATCGGGATTCCCGCATAGAAAGTCGTACGTTTCGTCGCCAATATTTTGGCATACTGGATGGTACCATTGTGAGCACTTCTCACACAGAATTCCGTGATCTGTAACATCTAGACTGCAGCATCCACAAGGAGCTGGAGCTGTGTCAATGTCTGACATGACCACAAAGTGCAAAAGAGCACAAACAAATAGAATAAGGGCAAACTGGATACCTATTACCATCTTGATTTCATTTTACCGCTTACGTGCAGAACAATTATTAACAAAACATGACCGCTTATAGCCCCAGACAAATGTGCGAAAGTGTCAAAGAAGAAAATATGTAAAAAGTCACTGTATTGCGTGATTTAAAATAATCATGCAAGTATCAACAATAGCAAATTAAGTGATTTGCTGTTTAAATGATACATATCTACGCTTTGGTAAAACTGTTTTCTAGACGAAAACTATTGTGTATATAGTATATTAGTCCATCATCTCGTACACTACTTCGCAGCATTACTCGAATGTAATACGCAGGTTTCCATATTGGTTACGTCATCGCGCCTTAGATTCCCGCCAAAACCGCCAAAAACAAATTTGCATTCAAAATCAAAGTTATCATCAAACTGCATCTATTTTAATTTTTACCTTAGACGTTTCGGCACCCATTTATATTTGAGTATTATAATGAAGTAAAGAAGTAAAGAAATTAAATATTTTCTATAAGATCACTTGTAATTCATTTAAAGTGCAAAATTGAAGCGTTTTGAGCGTTTTGAGCCTGAATACAACTAAAACATGAACATGAATTGGGCCCCTATGATAATCACTTGTAAAATTTAAGTAAATATGACTTTTATATTATATTGTAGCATGGTCACTGAAATTCCGTTTGTAATAGCTCAGGTGTAAATCGTTTAATTGAAAATACTTGAATATGTTCCCTTAAACATGTATAATAATGTATACCTAAGATCAATACAAAATCGTCTACATATAACGCATGCGTTATACTTTTAAGAAATACAGCGAGAGTTAAAAAAAGAATGTTAGACCCACACGACGCAAGCGCACCTATGTACCAAACCGACTCATTGCATATTCTTTTATTTCCATAGACATCGTTTACTCCATATAATAACCGGTTTGCCTTGACGAATATGCCATTCATATAATCATATATTGTATGCTTACAAACACAAATAACTGTGATTATTGTATATAAATGCTTATGTCTAAGACCACAGTGGCACAGCGCGTTACTACTACTACTACTACTACTACTACTAATAATAATAACAATAATAATACATGTAATTACAAATTGTATTTCATGAAGGTACAACTCATTAAGATTATGCAAACAATTGCATAACACTTATTTGTCTCCCACGAGGCCTTCTAATAGACCTGTACAACTAACTACGGTAACGATTACGGTAAGGATTACGATAAGGAATACCGACTAAAACAGAGGGGTTTTCTCAAAAGGCAATACGCCTTGAATGCTCGACCAGCCGTTTGCGCATCAGTATATATAGGCCAATGAAAGTTATTATTGACTCCCTGTAGGACAAAGTGGGTGGTCTTCCATGACTACAAAAAATCGACCGTCATATTTAGCCTAAAATGTGCTGAAAATAACGTACACCACAATTCAACCAAACAACCAACAATCATTACTTTAGAATTTACTAAACTAGTTGGCATACATGATATGATGAGACGGTTTGCAGAGCAATATATCATGTTTACAAACGACCAGTTATTCGCCATGCTTCCTTTTCTAAGCCTCGCCTTATAAAGTTGATATTCGCTTCATACCATCTTTGCAAAGTGGTTTAATTAACTTAATATTTTTTGCATTTTCTTGATACTTTCCTATGAAACAATATAGCGCTTAATGTCGAATATACTTATTTTTTTGTTAAAGTAGGACGGATTATTTAAGCTCGGTTGCGCACGCATTTGAAAGTGGCTATTCCGCTTCAAGAAGGTGAATGGACTGTACGCACTGCATGAAGATACTGCGCTTGCATTCGGGGTGTTCTTAAGGTATTAAACCACTAATTATTTTCCCCATAGACACCAATGTTAAAGTGTCACATATGAATGATTTGAATCAAATTCAACACAAGTATGTATAATGCAGCAGTGTAATGATCATGTAGAAAAATAATTTGTCGCTTGAAAAATCGCCAGTAAAGGTGGGATCACAAAAATGAGATATAGGCCTATAGAAACCACAGCGTCCGAACGCAATGTCATCGTAGGTCCGCACTGTACTGCAAACAAGGACTTGCAAATACAATGAAAGAGACAAAAAACAAAGAAAGGGTGGTGAAGACAGGTTTACCGACTTGGAACGGTCAGTAGGCAATAAGGCCTACTGGTTAGCTTGAATCGATTTTATTTGCGCACAATCCTCGCTATTATCCTGTTTTCAACGCCCAAATAGACAAGACAGTGTAAACAAAACTACATCCCATCAAGAGGAATTCCCTAACAATGAAGTCCACATCCTGAGAAACTAACTAAAGAAACACATACAAAATAATAAACATCTCAGGATGTATACAGAATCACCTGAACAACCATAGTAGTTGCAGCTAAAGAGAAAACCAATCTAGGGTACGACCAGAAAACCCGAGGGACGAAAGCTCATGCACCCACATGTAAGAAAGTTCTTGTTTGTTTAGTAAACAGGTCAAGGGTACAGCTGTTTTCATTTATTGAATGTTTTCACTGCTCACAACGTGTAAGCATAGAGTCGAAATTTCGAAAATGTTCATCAATGATCCAGTTAAACTTATTAATACTCTTCTTATACATACATCCACAAAATCGAATAGACATGGGTAGTTTTCCCTTACTTATAATGCCCATTTTCATCACAAAAGGAGGGATTACTTTGTATTATAGGAACTGCATTCGACTACACCTCGGAAGCTTACATGTATTTAGAAGTGGTTAACATTAACAGAGATAATGGATATTCCACTGCATGAAAAGACACTGACAGTAGTGGTTTCTCTTTTCCTTTTTGTTATCATTAGAATTGTTGCTGATACTATTATAGCGACGGGAAAATGATGTAAATACAAGAATTAATTCCCTTTGCTTTTCGGTCGTCTTTATTCGGTTTTGCTAATATTAAATGGAAAAACCCGTGACAGCGTGTTTTTTCCGGCGTTTATGTGGTTTTAAACGGCGGTAATTATATCAATGGCAAATTTACCATAAAGCACTAACGCGATTTATGGATTACGCCATTTACTACCGACGTTTAAAACCGCATAAACGTCGAAAAATATGCAAAAGAAATCTTTAATAAATGAGCACTCATGTTCTACATACATTGTAAAAGAAAAACCTAACCTTCAATAGTGGCGGCCTCATCCATTTCGATTTTAGGGTTAACTGATAAAAATTTGATTGTTCTAGTGTGCATTCAATGCGATAAGCGCACGCGCTGCACGATCTTTTAGTTTTTCAAAATCCCACAGGGGTTTGTATTAAAAGTCAGATATAGAAATAAAAGACAGTACAATTTGAGTTTTCAGTACTACCATAGGTTTAAATAAATATATTGGTGCAAAATAAACAACAGCTAGGAATATGTAAAGCAAATTATTTGCACTATTTAAATGTGTAAACAGTTTAAAAAAAACTAACAGAATGCCGTGACTTAAACAAAAAACAAAATTGCCGTTTGACTCTTTAAAAGTATCCAAGTATAACCTATGCATGCCGGATGACCTGGGGCGCGCGCCATTTCTACTGTTATTGGATTTAACATAAAATTATTCTGGAAAAATACAATTAAATTCACTAAACGTCATACGTAGAAAAACATTTTATTTCGAATGCTGCTGCCCCCGCCTCCGCCCTCCCACACACAAATACTCCAACCAAAATCTTGGATCTGCATCTGATGTGTACCCTCATCTGAAACGTTTTTATTGATCAATTTATTAAGGCAAGCCCCTTTAAAACTCCAGTCGAGTCGGGATGGTTGTATCCAATGGCGTAGCTAGCCCTCTATTCATGTGGATTTATAATTGTGCTAGTGGGGTCCGGGGGCATGCCCCCCTGAAATTTGTGAAAACAATTGTGCAATCTGGTGCATTCTGGGCGTTCTGAGGTGCTTTGTCAGAATCATGTGGATTCAGCCGCGTACTCGCGTATAGGCAGCTACGCGCCTGGAATCGAAGACTGTATTAAGAAAAAATAGTCTGAACGGTTGATGCATATGACGTATATATATATATTAACAGAAATATAAATCGACAGAAATATAAATAATATGTATTTTTTAATTTGATTTTTTATTGGCTTTTTTCTACACGAACCCCTGTGAGCCTACTAAAACAAGGTTATTATACAACTTTGAGATCAGCCCCCAACATTTTCTTGTGATTAGAATTTAGTCTGAAGTCATAGTCGTTATCGTAGTAAGTTGTACAGGTCTAGTAGACCTGTACAACTAACTACGGTAACGATTACGGTAAGGATTACGATAAGGAATACCGACTAAAACAGAGGGGTTTTCTCAACAGGCAATACGCCTTGAATGCTCGACCAAGCGTATGCGCATCAAGATATATAGGCCAATACAATTTATTATTGACACTACATGAACTTGTAGGGAAAGGTGGGTGGTCAGCCATTACTACAAAAAATCGACTGTCATAGCCTAAAATGTGCTGAAAATAACGTACACCACAATTCAACCAAACAACCAACCATCATTAATTTAGAATTTATTAAATTAGTTGGCATACATGATATGATGAGATGGTTTGCAGAGCAAGATATCATTTTTACAAACGACTAGTTATTCGCCATGCTTCCTTTTCTAAGCCTCACCTAAGAAAGTTTATATTCGCTTCATACCATCTTTGGAAACGTGTTTAATTAACTTAATATTGCTTTCATTTCCTTGACAATATAGCACTTAATCTCGAATATACTTCATTTTTCAAGTAGGAAGGACTATTTACGCTCGGCTGCGCACGCATAGAAAGCGGCTATTCCGCTTCAAGGAGGTGAACGGACAGTACGCACTGCATGCAGATACTGTGCTTGCATCCGGTGTTTCTTAACAGAAAATGGATATTCCACTGCATGAGAAGACACTGACAGTAGTGGTTTGTCTTTTCCTTTTGTTATCATTAGAATTGTTGCTGATACTATTATAGCGACGCGAAAATAATGTAAATACAAGAATTAATTCGCTTTTTATCCCGCTGTTTATTCGGGTCAGCTGTTATTAAACGGAAACATCCGCGACATGAGTGCTCATTTATTAAACATTTTTTTCGCATTTTTTCCGGCGTTTATGCGGTTTTAAACGCCGTAATCAATGGCAAATTTAACATGAAGCACTAACGAGATTCATGGATTACGCCATTTATAACCGCATAAAGGCCGAAAAAAATGCGATTTTTTTTTGAATAATTGAGCAATCATGTATTAATTACATTGTAAAAGAAAAAAAATAACCGTCAATAGTGGCGGCCTCATCCATTTCGATGTTAGGGTTAACTGATACATTTGATTGTTCTAGTGTGCATTCAAGGCGATAAGCGCACGCGATGCACGATCCTTTAGTTTTTTCAAAAACCCACAGGGTTTTGTATTAAAAGTTAGATATTGAAATAGAAGGTGATACAATTTGAGTTTTCAGTACTAACATCAGTTTAAATACATTTATTGGTGCAAAATAATCAACATTTAGGAATATGTAAAGCAATTTATTTGCACTATTCAAATGTGTAAACAGTTTAAAAAAAACACTAACAGAATCGCGGCCGTGATTTAAAAAAATAGCAAAATTGCCGTTTGACTCTTTAAATGTATCCTGATGCGTAACATAGGATAGCACAAATTGCTGTCCCGCAATGACTGTTCTTGTAAATAATAGGTAGTTTTAGTTTCATTCATTATATTTAGATCATCTAAAATAGGAAACATCAATATTTTCTCACTTGACAATTCGAGGTCCCAGTGGGATTTGAACCCGCAGGAATGAGAGGCGAGACAGTTTTAGACACAGCGTCTTCACTATCCCGGCTACGGCGGCAATTTTAGGGTAAGCCAAAGGGGATACAAATGCATTTATCATGCACCAAGGCGGATTCAGGGATAAGGCGGACGCAGCATCATCACCCTTTAAAATCCCACAAGTATAACCTATGCATGCCGGATTACCTGGGGCGCGCGCCATTTCTACTGTTAGTCATCATTGGATTGAACATAACATTATTCTGGAAAAATACAACATATTCACTAACGTCATGTAGAAAAATGTTTTATTTCGAAGGATCCTCCGCTGCCCCAGCCTCCGCCCCTCCCACACACAAATACTCAAACCAAAATCTTGGATCTGCATCTTATGTGTACCTACTCACCTACTCTCAAAACGTTTTTAGTGATCAATTTTTCAGGCAAGCCCCTTTAAAACTCCAAAATTTAAAATATATATATATTGACAGAAATATAAATCGACAGAAATATAAATAATATGTATTTTACAATTTGATTTTTTATTGGCTTTTTTCTACACAACCCCCTGTGAGCCTACTATTCAACTTTGAGATCAGCCCCAAACATTTTCTCGTGCTTAGAATTTAGTCTGAAGTCATAGTCGTTATCGTAGTTAGTTGTACAGGTCTAATAGCAACGCAACAATAATAATATTATAAACAATATAAAATGAATACATTCACAAAGATAATATGTTAAGTATTCACTATTAACACAACTTATTTTGAGCAGAACACCTGTTAGGCCATAATATATTAATTGCTAGTTTCTCATCCTAATTTATTTCAAAATAGGGGCGGGGTGAATTTTTTTTTTTTATTCGACAAATGAAAAATTGCCTCGGCACAAGGCAAAAATAGTAAAACATACTACTGAGTACTTCCAAGATCGAAACACATTTTTAATAGTGTTTCATACTTTCAGCATTTTTTTTATTAATCTTTTTTTTTTTTTTTTTTGAAGAAATAAAAATTACCGTGGCGGCATAAACATAACGGAAGCAGGCGGGGATGATAATCTAGCAATTTATTTATTATGGCCTTATCTTGAACAGAACTAGTTTGAACGCATAAATAGAAACGTAAGTCCGATTGGCAACAAAGGTAACAGACTGTTTTAACAATTCTTATTTATGTCTAGGATGTTTAATGTCTTGTTTAATGCATTATATGTGTTATTTTCAGAAATGTTGTCTAGAGTTATTGAAGCATCAATGTGTTTTAAACAGCATGGAATATAAACATCGTAGGCTGGTTTGTCTTACCACCTACATGATAGTATGCTTAAAGGCAGCATTTAAGCATATATACTACTTGCCTAGATTCAGGAAAACTAGTGTTAATAATCAGGACGTTCAAGCGCATGCATCTGGTTTCGGAAATAAGGAAACTCTTCAAACAATAACACACTTTAATAGATTTAAAAATAATAATATTGGGTCTTATGCCATCAAAAGAAAGTTTTAAAGAATTGGGGCCTATTTTGACAGTTTTAAAAAAGTACAATTTATAAGCATTTGCGCTTATTCTGAGAATAAATCGAGCGGCATATGTGGCCTAAAATGTGATAAAAAAATGACGTAAAACTCCATTTAAACAAACAAAACGAACAAATCTGAGAATTTTACACTTACAAAAAGGGTGCGTATGCGCTAAAAAGTGCGTTAACAATGAACAACAAGCAAGGTTTTACGCAAGCGTAAAATAGCTGCCGAGAAGCAAAAAGTTAACATAATAATAGATCAAGTCACGGGTGTTAAAACAATATTGAAAAAAACATAAATGTTGTCACGGAGACATAAACACGCCTTGACCGTTTTTTTCTGACGTTATTCCCGATTTTTACCATCAGTTCTTCCTACCAAGCATTTTGAATCAATGTGGGCGACCTCGCTTCTTTCTGTTCAAATACAACATATTGATTACAATTCATCCTTGTAACACGACGTGCTAGAAGTACACATCAGCACAGAGATACAGTTGTTCACATGTAAAAGATACGTGTGCGTTAGCGTGTGCATTACAACACATATAAACTGTTCACTGTTACCATGTGTAATTATAAGATTGCGTTATCAAAGTGAAAAATGTAAAGGAATTCTTGCTACCTTACCATTAGCGATACCGAAAACCATAATAATGAAAAATTAAAAAAAGAAAATCAGCAGACTCGAACCCTCCCTTCTCCGGCACTAACACGACGCATCAATCAACTGCGTTACTGAGGATAGTGAATGTTTCGTTGCTAATATACATATAATAATAATGACTACATACTACATTTCAGTAGACTGGTTTACGAAAATGTCATTTCAGCAAGTGAAATGGTAACCTTTCAACATCCCAAAATATGTGTTTACACCATTCAAGTTTTTCAGACGAGTTCTCTAGGAATTCAAGTTGTAAAGCATACATATATGGCCACTTACACGAGTCACAGTCTGTTTACCATAGACAGATACAATAAGGATCAATTAGAGCACGGAAAATTGTTCTGTTGTTACCAGAATTAAAAGGAAAATGACGTAAAACAACAACAACAATTCAACGACATTGGCAACATCCAGTATCGCTAACAAGTGTAGGGCGATAAGAAGAAGAAGAAGAAGAAATTTTATTGACTTAAACTATTACATAGTTTTTCATCATATAAACATACATTTTACAAATATAATTTGACCACAATAACAAGATTAGTACAGGTTCATTAATTTATGAATTAATATGAAAAAAAGGAGATATATCACGGAGAAAAAAAAGAATATATATATATATAGGAATCAAAGTAAGCATAACACCTACGTAGGTTACCGCAGCCGATTGTTTATTAATACAATTGTAACTCACTAGTTCAAGCTGAAGAAAATCAGTAAACAAAAAACCAAGGATGGGTCCTAGTACGAAATATGAGTGCAAAAACATATTAATGAATTATTTTGAAGCAATAAAAATACGAATTAATGAGATATATTTGTAAAACTTTCTAAAAACAAATACCCATTTTATTTTACACTATGTACATTTGGAATCGATACACAAAAAATCTATTTTATTGTAGTTTATGTAGTAATAACTAGCTGTGACTATACAATATAACGAATTGATTATTTTGATCATATTAATAATAATATTAGAACGACGATTTTTCATCATCTTTGACTCTCCCTCTTCCAGAGGAAAACAGCATCAGTTGCTATCTTTATTATCGATTTGCTCATCTAGAGAGAATATGTTGTAAATATTTCGTTTGTATTTTGTATGCTGAAGCATTTTGCTATTTTTTGCATTTATTTTATTTGAAGTGACATATAATTATATTATACATTTGGTCAGTGGTGTACTTGGATATTATCATATTTTTGTTTCTAGGTTTCATGGCGCATTTCCACTATACACTAAACAAAATTGCTAAGTACCTACCTAAGAATATGTCAATAATATTCTCATTGTTCTGTGTATTTTGAGCTTGATTAGAGATACGGTTAAACTGCAAAATAACGAGTGTAAATCGTCTGCTCTGATTGCAATTTTAAAAATTTAAGTCAGTGTGTTTTTATAACACTTAAGTACTTCGAATTAGTGAAGCTTTCGATGTTCCTAATTCTAAAATATGCCAGTTAAAATTGTTTTGACATCATGTTTTACTAGCATTACCACTACAAATGCGTTTGCAAAAGAAATTTTCGAAATATTTAATGTTACCGCTGAATTACAGTTGCTTGAATTTCAAACAATATTCAATTTAAAAGGAGGTAATTTAAGATTATCCATATTTCATTTTTTTATAGACGGAGAATCTGCGATAAATGGATCAAATTTTTATGTTTTTTTTCTATTATTTCATACCAGTTTTATATCTTTAAGCAATCTTTGACTCATGTTATGTGTTGTATCAGCACATTTCATGTTTTCATATAAAGGGAGGGTAACTCTCAAAAGATGTAACAATTTAAACAAAAAACTAAATGTTTTACAAACTATGGGTCAAAACAAAATACTTATCACATATCTATTCTAAAATATATTTAAAAAAAGAAAATTAGTTAAGTTACAAAAGTGAGTAATTAGGAATTTTGTTCAGTGTAGTAAACACTTTACTTACTTTGTAGACCACTCGGCTGTCTTGCCAACCTTAAGAGACTGGTGCATGTATCAATAACACATTGGTTAGCAGTTTTGTTGATTGGAAAGTTTCTGCAACAACCGATAAAACTCAGCTGTAAACATAGCCAACTAAACACACCTGCGCGTCTAGGGCATTAACGACATAGTTTATTATAGGATGCGTAGTTCTATCACGCCACATGTACGGGAAATTAAGTAAACGAGATAACAAGATGGTTATAATATCACGTTCCACAAAACGGCTCGATCGTAATAAATAATAAATAAACAAAATCATCAGGTGTTAAAGTTCAATAGCATGTATGGGAATCGATTTTCATACCACTCCCACTTAAATGTGTTGTACCGTGCTAAACAATTCAACCTGACACTGTTAAAGCCATTTTTTAAAGTTTTGGGCGAGATAGAGAGAATCCATAATAATTATTCATATCTATCATTGTTTGTTGTTGTTTTTTAATCGTTGTGGGTAACACCAGGGGTCCCCGTCCCACGGTTAAATCCGTAGTTGTTTTCGGTTGTTTTAATGATATGGCTGGTTCTCGTTATCACCGAGACTTAATGATATGGCTGGTTTTTTTTAACTCACCGAGACTTTGTAGATATATACATTCTGTCCAAGACTGGTCAAAATCGAACGACATTTGTAATAGCTATCGAGCTAATAAGCTAAGTGAACGAACAGTCGCATTACTTGCATGCACGCAAATCATTCAAGTTGGGGATAATTTTAAGATGAAAATAAAAGGAACGGGGTGTGGAGTGTCAACAAAAACGCTATTCTTAAAAACAACAAACAGAGACCAGTGCATTGAGCACCAATATGTGTGTGAATGAAATACCACGGATAATTGTGGGTCTGTAACTGGTTTTATTTACGTTCATTTTAGATAATAGGAACATACACGTGTTGTACACGCTAACCCTAAAACGTTAATTATAAAAATGCTACAGAATATAGTACAAACAACTTCAAATGCATTTGAGATTTCAGATGTTTCACCCAGTGTTTAAATGTAGGCCTCTGGCACGTTATTATGTTAGAGAGGTGAACGTCCGGAAATAGGATGTTTATTCTAAGCTATTTTTAACTCAAAAACATCAGAAACTGTAAAAAGATGTTCTACTCCGAATACAAAGTGAGAACGGTGCTTTTTTTACGTAGAAACAACTTCTTGCGTGTCTGAGAAATATAATGCATCATCAGGGATAGGCCTTTTAGTGTTGTTCCATCATAATGTATCACCAGGGATAGGCCTTTTAGAGTTGTTCCATCATAATGTAACACCAGGGATATGCCTTTTAGTGTTGTTCCGTCAGTATGTTACACCAGGGATATGCCTTTTAGTGTTGTTCCATCATTATGTAACACCAGGGATAGGCCTTTTAGTGTTGTTCTGTCATTATGTATCACCAGGGATAGGCCTTTTAGAGTTGTTCCATTATTATGCATCCCCAGGGATAGGCCTTTTAGTGTTGTTCCATCATTATGTATCACCAGAGATAAACTGTCTAATAATGTTACATCAGTATCATCAGAGATAAACTTTCTAATGATGTTACATCAGCATCACCAGAGTAAGCTGTCTTATGATGTTACATCAGTATCATTAGAGATTTACTGTCTAATAATGTTACATCCGTATCATCAGATATAAGCTGTCTAATGCTGTTACATCAGTATCACCAGCGATAAGCTGTCTTATGATCACCAGAGTAAGCTGTCTTATGATGTTACATCAGTATCACCAGAGATAAGCTGTCTCATGATGTTACATCAGTATCACCAGAGATAAACTGCCTTATAATGTCACATCAGTATCATCAGAGATAAACTGTCTAATGATGTTACATCAGTATCACCAGAGATAAACTGTCTAATGATGTTACGTCATTATCACCAGAGATAAGCTGTCTCATGATGTTACATCAGTATCACCAGAAATAAACTGCCTAATAATGTCACATCAGTATCATCAGAGATAAACTGTATCATGATGTTACATCAGTATCACCAGAGATAAACTGTCTAATAATGTTACATCATTATCACCAGATATAAGCTGTCTAATTATCTTACAACAGTATCACCGGAGTAAGCAGTGTTGGTTCATCTTTATTTATCACCAGGGATAAGCTGTCTAATGCTGTTACATCAGTATCACCAGGGATAAGCTGTCTCACAATGTTACATCAGTATCATCAGAGATAAACTGTCTAATGATGTTACATCAGTATCACCAGAGATAAGCTGTCTAATAATGTTACATCATTGTCATCGGAGTAAGCTGCCTAATGATGTTACATCAGTATCACCAGAGTAAGCTGTCTCATAATGTTACATCAGTATCACCAGAGATAAACTGTCTAATAATGTTACATCATTGTCATCGGAGTAAGCTGCCTAATGATGTTACATCAGTATCACCAGAGTAAGCTGTCTCATAATGTTACATCAGTATCACCAGAGTAAGTTGTCTAATTATGTTACATCAGTGTCACCAGCGATAAGCTGTCTTATGATGTTACATCAGTATCACCAGAGTAAGCTGTCTTATGATGTTACATCAGTATGACTAGATTAAGTTGTCTAATGATGTTACATCAGTATCACCGGAGTAAGTTGTCTAATGATGTTACATCAGTATCACCGGAGTAAGTTGTCTAATGATGTTACATCAGTAACACCGGAGTAAGTTGTCTAATGATGTTACATCAGTATGACTAGATTAAGTTGTCTAATGATGTTACATCAGTATCACCGGAGTAAGTTGTCTAATGATGTTACATCAGTAACACCGGAGTAAGTTGTCTAATGATGTTACATCAGTATCACCGGAGTAAGTTGTCTAATGATGTTACATCAGTATCACCGGAGTAAGTTGTCTAATGATGTTACATCAGTAACACCGGAGTAAGCTGTCTTATGATGTTACATCAGTATGACTAGATTAAGTTGTCTAATGATGTTACATCAGTATCACCGGAGTAAGTTGTCTAATGATGTTACATCAGTAACACCGGAGTAAGTTGTCTAATGATGATACATCAGTATCACCGGAGTAAGTTGTCTAATGATGTTACATCAGTAACACCGGAGTAAGTTGTCTAATGATGTTACAACAGTATCACCGGAGTAAGTTGTCTAATGATGTTACATCAGTATCACCGGAGTAAGTTGTCTAATGATGTTACATCAGTATCACCGGAGTAAGTTGTCTAATGATGTTACATCAGTATCACCGGAGTAAGTTGTCTAATGATGTTACATCAGTATCACCGGAGTTAGTTGTCTAATGATGTTACAACAGTATCACCGGAGTAAGTTGTCTAATGATGTTACATCAGTATCACCGGAGTAAGTTGTCTAATGATGTTACAACAGTATCACCGGAGTAAGTTGTCTAATGATGTTACAACAGTATCACTCTTCTTGTTGATCATAAAGAATGACATTTTGCAATTGTGATTATGGCGTATTCGCGAACGTTTTGCTGCGAAGCATCGTTTAATTTCAAATTCTTATCTTGATAAATCATGCATTGACAACGGTGCAGAAGTATATCTTATCGACATAAAACAACAACAAAACCAGGATCTAAGCACACTTCATACCTGACAGTTTTATGAAGTTATGAGTGAATGTTATTTATGAGTGCCTAAATAAAAGCATGCTCTCTATAATTCAATTAACAGCATTTTACAATTATAGTCGGTATTTATCATAGTATACTGTCATGAAAAGACATTCAATAGAAACAAGAATAAACAATATATCCTATAGGTCGCATACCACTATTGTTTCAGGGCTGCTGATTGGCTGAAAACGAGTATGGTCTTTTTTTTCGAAAGAGCTATATTCTGATAGAATTGCCTAAATCATCGGTGATGCCCATAAAATATCGAAACAATATGATTAAGGGATACAAAAAATAGAACTGTATTTGTCTCTTGCATTTGGGGTAGTTTACTGAGAAAACTGCAGGGATAGTAAATTGTCAGATATTGACCTTTATTTCCTTCGTGTCCGACGGTGATCACCTTCATCAAACCGAAAGTAGGTGAACGCATTGAAAACCCCTCAATTGCTGGCACTTTTTTAAGCATGTCTAGGGCAGTTCTTGAATATAAAGTAGTCTGAAAGGTTCCTTTGGATGTGTGATATGTGTTTAATGACCAAAACGCTATAATGTAACCCTATGAAAAATGCAGTAGTGGTTTATGACCCCTAGCACGCTTATCCGCATTCTTGTATCTACGTTATTATTAGGAGCTCTGAAACGGTCCAGACGTGTTAAAATTTGTAGTCGTTGCAACAAATGGTGAACGAATTTCAATATATCTTTTACTGTTATTTTTCTTCAGTAAGTAATAGATACAGTCTGGTCTCAGCGAGGTCGCTTATTTAAACACCGATGTTCGGTGTTTACATAACCAACGAGCTGAGACAGACTCTATCTTTTTTGTAGCATGGTGTATGTAGAACACTGTAACGTCAGAGTGACGTCCGTACTCTAAATTCCTCTATCTGGAAATTGTAGTACGGTATATCCAAGCCCATTTAGTTACCCTAACTTAAACTATTTAATGCTTTGCATTCATCAAAGGATATGTCATAGACAGACAGACAGACAAGACAGACAGACAGACAGACAGACAGACAGACCTTTTATTCAGACTTGTACAAAGTACATCGTCTACAATACATACATATTAGCATATATAATGTCAACGTATATACAAGTAAATGGTGAAATATATACAAATGGTATAATTAATCATTTCATTATTATTATTATTATTATTATTATTATTATAATGTAGTATAGTAAATAAGAGTGGGAGGTTGAACTAAGTAACTACCTTTTAATAGTTAATAAAGCGTTTCTTAAAACAATTGATTCTTTAACATATAACGAAAGTTTTATTATTTCCATCTTGTCCAGTGATTTCAATGGTGAAATATATACAAATGGTATAATTTATCATTTCATTATTATTATTATTATTATTATTATTATTATTATTATTATTATAGTAAATAAGAGTGGGAGGTTGAACTAAGTAACTACCCTTCAATAGTTAATAATGCGTTTCTTAATATAATTGATTCTTTAACATATAACGAAAGTTTTATTATTTCTATCTTGTCATGTGATTCCAGTTACTCCAAATATATTTGAAAACAGAAGGACGTTTGTAATAATAGACCATGCTACAATATCAGAAAAGCGAATATTAAACTTCATTTACTGAAGCATCCTTACGTTATTAAGTTTAATGATCTCATCTCATTTTGCAAGAATGATACAGTTTATTTGGACAAAAACTGCAAGTGATTTTTCTTGATTTTACTAATACCATAGTTTGTGTTAGCTTCTTATTATGTTAAAATAGTGTTCAACATTTTGACTTTCGTGATTGTTTGTGTAACAATTATATGTGCATTATGTTCAGAAATATCAAATGTATAAGAAAATGAAAAAAAATCACGTTCATTTGTGAATTGTAAAATCAAAAAAAAAAATTAAGATATTAACTTACGATCAAAGTTGTCGTAAGTTGTTTCATAAAACCAGGCCCAAGTTCATAATCAATGTACAAATGCACCAAATTAGGTCCCAGAAATCCGACGGTTTAATTGTGTGTACTGAAAGTGTGTGGCCTGGTATAATCCTTAATGTTAATAATAATTCATAGGATGATAAAGGCTTTATACATTCTTGTTGTATGTTTGAGGTACACTGCATTTGAATTACACCTCTTGGCTATTTGTACCCCATTTAAACTTCTATTTATGATTTACAATTAAAAAAAGCCAGCCGAGTAAGATTTGTTTGTTTGAATGGTATTTTACGTCATTTTCAACACATGTTAGGCCATATATGACGGTCGATTTTTTGTGTGGTAGAGCACCCTACTTTCCTGGGCAGAACCAGTACTGTACACCTGCCGCCATCCGTAAGAATCGACACTTTCTCATTTGAGGCTGAGCAAACATTATTAAATGTAAGGTTTTAATTCATATATGCTGATTTCCTCAGAACAAACTCACAGTAGGCGTGTTTTATTTGTACTTGGATTAAAGGGACACATGGCAATCTTTGTTTTTTTTTAAAACTCACGGCGTCCCGTTAGTTTATCTCTTAACTTGCATTTGTTCAATCATCAATATTAATTGTTAGAATAGTTCAAAGCAAATTGTTTTTACACATTATTGACTTTTGATAATATTGCACCAATAATATATTTAAAAAATATGTCAAAATAAGGAAGGGAATAGAATTCTCATTTTTTTATTTAATTATATGCAAGCAGTTTTAAAGTCAAAATGATACATGATTAATAAACCGTTGTACTAATTTTAATGCCTGATATAAAACTCAAGCTTGCCATGTGTCCCTTTAAAACCAATCACTCTTTCATGTCGCAACTAAAGCATTAACTTGTGAACTTTTAAACTAATACGATCAATGCAGAGAGAGGTGAAATATTTACATGAATGAAATACCGCGGATAATTATACGTCTACTGCTATTTAATTTAAGACTAAAGCAAGAGTTAAATAATTAAAATATAATGCAAAGATATCAAGTTTGTACTCTCAATGTCAAAAGAAAGTTGACCTAAAATTATTAAAATCTCGCCCCAGAATTTAGATAATACGACAAGCGAGTGTGTATACTAATTAAAACCTGCCATGGCCGTATAGAACAGGACCAACGCGACTGCTGCGTGCCGTAATAGGCGAATGAATGGGATAGTTTACTGGCGCCATATTGCTCTTTTGTGTGAACCCCCAAATGCCATCAGTGCGTAATTCAAGGCAATGCTTATACAATATTATGTCAATACAAGTATAGGATAGAGCATGAGTTTTGCACGTGTACGGGGAGATAATGCACGAGCGTTAGCGAGTGCATTATCGTCCGTACACGTGCAAGACTCATGCTCTATTGTATTTATACCACAATAACTAACATATGCTGTGTATATCCTCGGGTATTACACGATGCATAGTGTGTATTTAGGCTATTGTGGTATAATGTTACTATACTAAACCAAATTGCTAAATATCAACCTAAGAATATGTCAATAATATTCTCATTGTTTTGTGTATTTTGTGCTTGATTAGAGATACGGTTAAACTGCAAAAAGAATGAGTGTAAATCGTCTACTCTGATTGCATGAACATATTTTAAAACTTTTAAGTCAATGTGTTTTCTTAGAAATAAGTTATAACACTTATACAACTGGGTAAATAGGATTTTATTAAGTACTTCGAATTAGTGAAGCTTTAGATGTTCCTAATTCTAAAATATGCCTGTTAAAATTATTTTGACATCATGTTTTACTAGCATGACCACTACAAATGCGTTTGCAAAAGAATTTTTCGAAATATTTAATGTAAACGCTGAATTACAGTTACTTGAATTTCAAACAATAATCAATTTAAAGGGAGGTAATTTAAGATTATCCATATTTCATTTATTTTTTATAGACGGAGAATCTGCGATAAATGGGTCAAATTTTTATGTTTTTTTCTATTATTTCATACCAATTTTAAGAATTTTATATCTTTAAGCGATCTTTGACTCATGTTATGGGTTTTATCAGCACATTTCATGTTTTCATATAAAGGGAGGGTAACTCTCAAAAGATGTAACAATTTAAACAAAAAATAAATGTTTTACAAACTATGGGTCAAAACAAAATACTTATCATATATCTTTTCTAAAATATATTTAAAATAAGAAAGTTAGTTAAGATACAAAAGTTGATACTTAGTAATTTTGTTCAGTGTATACACTATACATACTATACATAAGAACACTTTTTAATTTTTGCTGTTTTTTTTAAACATATAGCCCAACGTTTTGTATCCGTTATCGAATTTGATACAGCACCACTTTTGTTTAGTATATTCAATTTTTTAAAAAGTTTATGACATTTCTTCAAAACAGGATACGAATCAATGAGTGCAATATATCAAACGAGTGGTATTTCTCACATGCCTAACACAAGGCCATGAAGTAAATGTTTTATTTGTGATTTATATCTCTGAATAGCAATTTAAATTTGCTTTGATGTCGATATGAATACACTAACTATTATTTAAGTATTTTACATTTATCAACTATTTGTTTAAGAAGTAAACAAGCATTTGTATCTATGAACAAAACAACACGTTTAATATACAATATCGACATTGATTGGTTAGTTTGTAAAACTGTTTACAGAACAGAACAGAACAGTTCTTCTGTTCTGTTCTGTTCTGTTCTGTAAAACTGTTCACTAAACTTCATACAATTATATAACAATGGTGGTTCTCCTTGTTAGTTTTTTTCTTTTTGGTGGTAGCGTTAGAGTGGGTGGGTGAGGTGCAGGAGCAGTGGAGAACACGGTTGACTCTGAATCCGGATATCACGGGTTCAATCCTTACTGACCCCACTGTGGTTTCATGTTACTACGAAACGGTGGTTACTTTGGGAGCATTGCACACAACCATGAGGCCAAAAAAGTGTGTTTCCTAGTGCATGATCTAAAAACAACAACAGGGTAGGTCGGTATCATTAGGTCGGTAGGCATTTTTTTTCTTTTTCTCTTTTTTTAAAAATTAAATTACGCATTCCTGTTACAAATAATAGGACACTTTAAACCAGAAGACCTTTGTTCAACATGCATTTTACTTAGTTTAATAGTTAATTACATCGCATTGTTTACGTGAAAGACAAATGTTTATAAACTCTGAATGACATTCCAGGCAAATCCTATAGTTTACCTAAATATTTTCCACTTTGCTGTGTAATTTGGTAATAATTTGCATAGTTATACCACCAGTGCCCAGTGGACTACAGAAAATATAGAATGATGTTATGTTTCACTTCCATGATGTAACCTATGTGATATATCATTGTTCAGAACAAACTGAAAAAAAATAAAAAAAATAATAATATTTTTTTTGCATAAAACGTTTTAGGATCGGCCCCTTAAAAATAGGGTCTGTCGGACCACCGGAAACATGGGTTGTTGTTTTTTCGCCTGAGAGATCAGAATTTTTTAGATGCATTGTCTTTGCTATCTTCTACTTCTACTGATATACTGCCTAGGGTTAAGCATCACAGGCAGGTGACATCAGCAAGTGGTGTCTCGTTAAAATAATTGAATTAACAGGTTAAAATATAAAATAGCTGCTTTGCTCAGGCTGTGTGGAGCTTCAGACGGGCACTAAACTAATCTACAGTATCTACAGTATCCGAATGCATCAGTTCTTGGGGGTAGAGTGTTCCATTCTCGGACGGTTAGACTAATGTTAAAAAGACTGCTGTAGTGCTGTGAATATCAGCTTTGGCATGTTGGCAATCTTTGCCGTGTTTATTTCAAGACATGCCTAAACTTAGAAAAACTATTCTATTCAGCAACAAGTAATAGGTTTGAGCAACCACAGCAGCTCAGTCTGTCAGTGGATAAGGCCTTACATTTCAGAACCTTTAGACCACAGTCCCTCGTGGGTTTTTGAATGTCATGTCAGTGGAATATTCACTCTTTATCACATCTCCCACAGAGGTTACTGTCCCAGTATGACATAGTATATGATAGTGTTAAACTGTTAATGGGATGTATTTCATTTAATAGCCTTGACCCACGATAACAAATATATTTCAAGGACACATTTTCAAAAGCAGAAACTGAGACAGAAGACAGAACAAAACAATATTAAAGAAATCGATACATCGCACACAATAAATTTCCTTTATTTTCAAAACAAATTGACAACTTTTAGAATGTTGCTTATTATGAAGTTACGACCTTCACCTTGTTGTGAAATCCCGACGTGTGAAAACATAATTTTTTTTAAATTTTTGCATAAAATGTTTTAGGGTCGGCCCCTTAAAAATAGGGTCGGTCGGGCCGCCGGAAACACTTTTTTTTATTTATTTTTTTTTGGCCTGAGAAGAAAATAGCAGACTCGGTTTTATTAAATGTGTTCGCGAGAGGAAATGTAAGGTGCAACACCTGCATGATAATCTAGCACCGACTTGAGCAGTATTTTACTTATTTAAAGCTACACAGTCCCTTCTTTAATTGGTAATAACTCATGAATATGAAGTAGTTTCAAATCAACGAACACCCCAAAAGTCGGTATATAAGCAGAAATCGATGCGTAAAATTTCTCATTTTTATTTAGCCTCCGTACCGGTAACATCGATAAATATACGGCTTCTGAATATGTGATAAAAATAGTTGCCAGGAACGGGATTTGAACCATAGCCTTGCACTTTTAAGTTTTGAAGGAAACACGCTGAATCACTAGGTATGTTGTAAAATGTTCGACACTAAATAGAGGCATTACGTAATAACTAGCGTGCACACACAAACTCGTATAGCGCTAAATAACAAGTCGAGATATGGTTGTTTTGAGGCGAAGTATTAGTTTCCTATTGATAACTTATACTATTACACCAGACAATGTTAATTTACACGTGCGACAAGATGGCGTATATATGTATTAAATTTTGCCTCATAATAAATGGTAGTTAGTATACTATTTTCTCAAGTAGCGTTATAGTTCAGTGGATAGAGCACTGTTGAACCGTAAATTTCACAGAAACGAATTTCTTCACACATGTGAAGAATACGTGCGGATATTTCACAAAAATCGCACGAATATGTCACAAATTTGTGAAATTTACGTTTGGCATCTCTACCCCTAGTAGAGCAAAAACGTATTTTTCACATGTTAAAACAGCACGAAAAAAATGCAATAAATGATTGTTTAGACGAAAACGTCACATGTACATACAGATCGGCGAAAATATAACATTATTAGAAAAATAGACGGAGCACAACACACGACAGAACAAAACAGAACAGAATAGAGAATGGAACAGTACAGAATATAATATAATAGAATAGAATAGAATAGAATAGAATAGAATAGAATAGAATAGAGTAGAGTAGAATAGATTAGAATTCCCATTAATGGTGTGCAGTTTTTAACGGCAACAAACAATGTATTAATTTGGCTTGTGTACAGCTGTACGGTGTACGTTATTGGTTTTCTCTCATACGATCCATTAGGAAGAGACGGCGAAGCGCGAAATAACTTTGAAATGTTGAATCGTGTTCTTCGCGCTTCCCCAGTGCGCCTTCGTGCTCCATCATCGTGTGTTCGTGCATTGCCTAAAGGCCGATGCTCCGAGCGCAAGCTGCGATGACGATGCGCGATGGTACAATGGCGATGCGTGAAGGTGCGGTGGCGTTGCGCGAATGTGCATTGTCGATGCTCGAAGTTGCAATAGTGATGCGCGAAGATGCGATGGCGGTGCCAGAAGATGTAATGACGATGCACGAAGATGCGATGGCGGTGCCAGAAGATATAATGACGATGCATGAAGATGCGATGGCGGTGCCCGAAGGTGCGATGGCGAAGCGCAAAGGTGCGATGGCGTTGCGCGAATGTGCAATGGCGGTGCGCGAAGGTGCAGCCATCGCACCTTCGCGCTTTGTCGTCGCATCTTTGCGCTTCGTTATCGAAATATCGGGCTTCTATAGTCTTTTTTTTATGATAGCAGACATGACAGACCTAACGATATGTATTGATAAAAATACTTTATATCATTTAGTCCGTTAAATGGGAGAGTTTTAATAACTTGACGTTTGGTGCAAAAATGACATAGAACAGTCGTAAAGGTAAAATCGCGCGACGTTTACCATATTTTAATGGTTACATGTTTGTCCGTAAACAAAACAAATGAAAATATCAATACAGGTAAATCCCTTTCATAAAGGTTTAGTACCTACAAAAGTGTCCATACTACATGGATGCTCCTGTTTTAGTGCGACCTTGACATTGAAGGTAGCCGCCTGGCGGTTGCACGCTTGTGTTATGGGGAATAAATGTGTCATGAGTAATTTGAAAAACGGTCTATGTACGTGGAATACACAGAGCGGACACGAATGTCCATACAAACTCTATGACCTCTAAGCGCCCAGCGACATTGAACATGAATATAGGGGTAACACATTTATGTGCCATAACGTCGTCGAATGGCAGGTGCACAAATTATGCAGTGCGAGATAAAGTAATCGATTTTGGCAAGTTATCTGTCTGTCCGTAAATATCTGTAGCAAAACCACATCGCGAATCTACATAAACATATCCGTTGAAAAGCTAGAATGATTTAAAAAGTACCTCGCTGCAATATATCCAAACGATTCGCAAAATGCATTTTTTCTTTTGGTACCTGTATGTACCTTAGTAGTTATAGGCCTGACAAGCTATTTCTAAATTAACATTGAAGGTCAAGGTCACCGTGATCCAATAAGGGTACGTGGCACTCTGTCGTCCTAAAATGAATCAACGTACCAAGATTGTTACCTCTAGGTGCTGTAATATAATCTATGGGTTATGGTCCTTACTAGATTTTTCTATTTCTGACCTTGAAGGTCAAGATCACAGTGACCCAGTTTTGGCACCCAACATCTCAGCATCCCAATATGTATCCACATACCAAATTTGTTACTTGCATGTGCTGTATTATATGAGTTATTGCTCGGAAAACAAATAGAACAATCATTGCTAAATTAGGGGCGCATAACTCTGCTTTTAATGATCCTATCTAAGCAAAACTTCAACTTGACCAAATGCAATGACATTTTTGCTTAATCGAGGGAAATGACAACTCTGTCGTTTCTAGCCCATACTCGATCTTGACCGAGATCTTATAGTCATACACATTCTGTCCAAATAGTATTAAGATTGGTCTTGAAATAAAGCCTCTAGAGTGTTAACAATATCAAATACAGTTTCTTGCTAAATCAAGGGAAACAACTCTGGCGTTACTAGGCCGATATGACCGAAACCTGCACTTGGCTTGCATTTTATAAACATTCACATTCTATCTTAAGGGGGCACTCCACAGTTTAATGTACATTTCTCAATCATCAAACCATTGACAAGCCCTTAGCCTGAATCTTTGAGCAAAAATCATTGTGTCATACATTTCTTAGAAGACAATAAAATTACCCATGTTTCCATACCAAATAAAAGTATCAAAAAGCATTTTCTGTACAACTTTAGTCCCATTTCTTTAAGATTACCCCCATCCGCTCAAAACATGCTAAAAAAGCAATTTTAGCAATATTTCAAATGTCAATAAATAAAAATAAAAAATTCCTACGCATATCAGGGTCATGTCTGCACTCATAATGCTCTTGCATATCAGGAAATGCTAAATTTTACCTACTTTTTGGAAGTTTTTGATAGGTTCACTTTTTTCTATTTATAGCCTCCAAAAAACCTAAAAAATGCATATTCCTATACACCAAAATAAACTTAGAAGTACTCAAAACTGAAAAAAAACATCAAACATGTGCTTCATAATTATTATAAATACCATCCATGGACATACAAGATGCTTAGTTGATTTCTTTCTGATTTACACATGGACATTCATGCGAAACTGAGGAGTGCCCCCTTAATATGATTCAGATTGGTCAATAATTGACTCTTCTGTAGTGTGTAACAATGTGGAAGAATCTTCCTCAAACGGGTTATCGATGAGTCGCCAGATTTTTACATGGAGCGTATAGGGGGAAATGTCATTATTGTTTAATATTAGAAATTCTATAAATATGATCGCTTAGTTGCAAACGGTTTCTTAAAATACAATTTATTATCTTTATTTTGATATAAGTTTCATATTTTTATGTTAAAAGGATCTGGGTCTGTTTTCGAGTTTAAATACACCATCTAGTGTCCTTATATGTTCTATATAAAATTCTTAAAATATGTCGAACATGTGTTTTTTAATTGTAAATATATCGCATAACGACGAAACTGAAACCTTAGGTGCAAACGGTTCTAAATAGGCGAAACACTAATCTTTATTTTGGTATAGTTTTTTTGTTAATGATGGTCTGTTTTACAAGCAAAGATAGCCATTTTTTTTAAATTATTAATTGTTGTTGTTGTTGTTGTTGTTTGCGATAATCACATTAAGCAGACGACGCGGAGAAATACATATCATGAAGAGTTGTATGCATAAATGTTTAATTCATGCAAAAACCATTACACATGTATTTCTCTGTCCAATGATTGTATTTCCATTTTAGGCAAAACAGGAGTCAGAACGAAACCGTTGCTATATCAAAAATGATGGTATTTTTAACTTTTAAACAGCTTTTTATAGAATTTCTCACTATTATAATGCCATTTCCATAAAAATGCACTTAAAAAAAACTATTCTCAGTTATAGATTATTAAAAGCTTGTTTATAATAAAGTATTTCATGTAAATATTAAACTGATTTTTTAAAAATGTGTTTTGCTTAAATTTACTAAAGTGCATTTATAGTTTCACTCCATATGGTCACTGTAGATACATAATGATTCTCAATGTTTTATGGCCCCCATAACGTGTGCAAGTATGACTGCCGACACGATAAATTACATAACGCCCGAGGCGGCTTTATCGATATCTGCGGGAGGTAAATCAGTACTAAACTATCACCAAGAGTTACATTTCGTGAAATTATTGTTTTTTTCAGTCGATTTCGATTTGAGGAAGATTCTTCCATATGGGCATTTTTGCTAATCATGGGCCATATCCCTGGTCCTACTTGTACGATCTGGCCCATAATCGAACTTGGCCGTGATCTTTTGGTCATATATGTTTTGTCCAAGGTTGGTCAAGATTGCTTGAAAAATGTGGCCGATATGATATAAGCGATAAACTGTATCCTGTCAGCTGGCTGTGAAAAATACGTTCGTACGAAAAACTAAAAAAAAAGTCAAACGTATATGTCACATTTTCGATTAGTGATATTTACGGCCGTATTTGTAACAAAGTGCGAATTCGCACGAATTCCTCACACGTGTGAAGAATTCGTTTCTGTGAAATTTACGGTTCAACAGAGCACATTACTTGAAATCAGAAGGTCGGGTGTTCGAACCCCGAAAGAAGCTAACTTTTTTCCTGTAAATATTACAGTTACCTTTGTATAGTTACGATGTGCAATGGTCGATGTCTATACAGTCAATGATTTTTTGCGCTGTATTTTCTCGCTTAAATATCCGATTTCAATATGAGCTGGTGAACATGAAGTTATAAATAAGGACACGTCTACAAAGAAAAAATCGATTGATATAGAGACTCTGTCGCTTTAAAGCCACACATACTTACCTTGATGAACCCAAAGGACTAACACGTAACACTACTGATTCTTACGGAATACTGAATACCAAGACAATATATGGTTGAACTTAAATGTAATTTATTAAAATGCTAGTGTTACTTTTAATGAGAAAACATCAACACATTGGTGCATCTGTATGAGGCGCCGTTTTACTATTTATTCAGTATTTTGTGATATCAAGAATTCATGTGCGGAAAACAATTGAAAACTGAAACCACGTGATTATAACACTGCTTGACGGGATTGGCCGAGCGTTCACGATGGGGAGACATCATCACAGTATTTCTTTTCATTTCCTGATATCAAGAATTCGATTTTTTTTATATCAAGAAATAGACTGATTTTTTGATATCAAAAAATCGATTTATCAAAACATCAACTGATTTCTTGATATCAAAAAATAGAATTCTTGATATCAAGAATTGTATTTTTTGACATCAAAAAATGATTTTCTGATATCACAAAATGCATTTCTTGATATCAAAAAGTATAATTCTTGATATCAAAAAAACAGTATAATTCTTGATATCAAAAAATCTATTTTTTATATCAAAAATTCATTTCTTGATACACAAAAATATCAAAAACTAATTCTTGATATTAATAATTCGAATTTTTGATATCAAGAAATGAATTCTTGATATCACAAAATTTTGAATAAATAGTAAAATGGCGCCACATACATCTGAACCTCCTGTGCTATAAAATATAGAGACGATACAGGCTAACCCCATTCAGTGAGCATTTTATTTGGGAGGATGACAAAGATGTAAAACAACATGTTCACTTTTCAGCCCGAGTTGGGATTGCAAGCGTATAGCTCTCATGGTCTTTATGACTAATTTAATACCCAGGAACTCTTTATGTCTGTCTGTCTGTCTGTCTGTCTGTCTCTCTCTCTCTCTCTCTCTCTCTCTCTCTCGCTCGCTCTCTCTCTCAATATATATTATAACTGCGTTGCAGCAAATGATAAAATAAATTGGTATATTAAACGTGTTTACAAACATGTAGACTACTGGTCGGTATTTGATTAGTATTGCTGTGCATGACTGTGGTAACAGTTACGTAGAAGCAAAAGTTGGCAATAACACTCTTCAGTAAAGGTCAAACGCAAATGTGTCCTTCGCATTTGTTCTCATACGTAGGCAGGAAATCCTAATTAATTCGACAATGGCGCTCATACGTAGACAACCAAGGGTAATTAATTCGACCACGTCGCTCTTACGTAGACAGCCAATGCTAATTAATTCGACCATGTCGCTCATACGTAGACAACCAAGGGTAAATAATTCGACCACGTCGCTCTTACGTAGCCAACCAAAGCTAATTAATTCGACCACGTCGCCCTTTGCAGACAGCCAATGCTAATTAATTCGATCATGTCGCTCATACGTAGACAGCCACTGCTAATTAATTCGAACACGTCCTTCTTACGTATACAGCCAATGCCAATTAATTCGAACACGTCGCTCATACGTAGACAGCCAATGCTAATTAATTCGACCATGTCGCTCATACGTAGACAGCCCATGCTAATTAATTCGAACACGTCCTTCTTACGTATACAGCCAATGCCAATTAATTCGACCACGTCGCTCATACGTAGACAGCCAATGCTAATTAATTCGACCATGTCGCTCATACGTAGACAGCCAATGCTAATTAATTCGACCACGTCGCTCATACGTAGACAGCCAATGCTAATTAATTCGACCACGTCGCTCATACGTAGACAGCCAATGCTAATTAATTCGAACACGTCGCTCACACGTAGACAGCCAATGATAATTAATTCGACCACGTCGCTCATACGTAGACAGCCAATGCTAATTAATTCGACCATGTCCATACAACCGATTGTATCGGTAAAATTCTTTAACTGTCTGTTTCAGTGTTTTATGAATAAAATTGAATGATATTTGGATAACACTTGTAAGGACATAATGGGACATCACCAGCTGTTGATATTTCTGAACATCATGCACACATAATTGTTCACATCGAATGTTTAGTTGCAAAATTGTGAACAGTTTTAAAATGTGAGACTTATCGTAAGACATCCATTGTATGATATATCGCTGACATCTATCTCTGAATGAACAACTGTGTAAAAGTTGGTGTCTTGATTTGTCATATACATCGTAAGTTACTGTATTTAACATAGGAAAGTTCATGCAGAAAAAATATCATCTTCAAAACCATGTCATACGTAACTTCGTACTATCAAGAGGTTAAATGAGGCTAAAAAACAGGATATGGGGTATAATAAAACTAGTTAGAGACGCACGCGTGTTGAGCCTTTATAAAATTAAACCAATGAGATCAAAAGCACACATGCTCTAATACAATTTATATATAGCTCAACAAAAACATTTCTAATCGAGTATACTTCTCTAAAATGCACAGAAAAGTGCATCCAAATATCGCAATCTTTGTTTGTTTGTTTGGATGGTGTTTTACGTCATTTTCAACGCATGTAAGGTTATATATGACGGTCGATTTTTTGTGGTGGAGGCAGACTACCACTTTTCCTGGGCAGAACCAGTATTGTACACCTCCCGCCATTCGTAAGAATCGACACTTCCTCGCTTACAAGACGAGCTCTCAGAGCGATTCGAACACGCAGCGACTAAGGTTAACACGTCTGAAGGTAACGACAACGTACATCTCCCCGCCTGACGTCTGATGCATCCTCGATCCCGTAAGGACAATACAATGTACCTGCGGCGGACAGGATATACCAGGGCTCGTTGTATTAAACATCTTACGATTAGTCTCAAATTTTACAACTGTTAACATTTTTGCACCTAAGCATTCAATGTAGACAAGTATGTGTGCATTATGTGCGGAGTTCAAATGTATATGAAAATGAAATGAAATCGCGTTCATTTGCGAATCTGGAATAAAAGTAAAGAATTTAAGAAATTAACTTGAGATATAATCGTTTCAGTTAGGACAACACCAGGAACCTGCTTTCAGTTTCATAATTGTTCTATTTGCATTTAGTTATTCTATTATTTTTTTTCATAATTTGTAGAAATTATGTATAAAATCATTAAAGTATCAAATTTGCCAAAACAATTACCAAAGCTATGGTGATGTGAAAAGTCTATCAATATACAAAAAAAGCAAGGTTTTACACAAGCGTAAAATCGCTGCCGATGAAAATAGCATACATCTGGGTAGGAACTGGAAACAAAAAAATAAATAAAATAGATCAACTCACGGGTGTTAAAACAATATTGAAAAAAAGAAATTGTCACGGAGACATAAACACGCCATGATCGTGTTTTTCTTACCAGTCACAGTCTTTCGATTTTTATCATCAGTTCTTCCCACCAAACATTTTGAATCAAGGTGGGCGACCTCGCTTCTCCCTGTTCAAATACCTCGACATACCTTACATATTGATTACAATTCACCCTTGTAAAACGACGTGCTAGAAGTACACATCAGCACAGAAATACAATTGTTCACATGTAAGGAATTCGTGTGCGTTAGCGTGTGCATTACAACACAAATAACTGTTCATTGCTACAATGTGTAATTATAAGATTGCGTTATCAAAGTGAAAAATGTAAAGGAACTGTTCCTTGCTACCTTACCATTTGCAGTTATGAAAACCATATAAGAGTCGCTGGCGTTTCGGCAGCGAACAACAAATGTCAACTACTTAAACTACAGCACTTAGAAACTATCTGCAGTTTTGTTACTGCTCGCTCTGAAGTAGATGGGATCGCCATAAATATGATACGAATATACGCTTGTATGATAGCGATCTGATTCTAATGCAATATTCTGTGCTCGCTGCGTACAGATTCCTTTCCAGGAGTGATACTCTGGATTCATGCTACTGAATGAAACACGTCATATTTTCGCAATCATTAAGATATAATTTAAAATAAAAGATTTAGACCCCTTTTGACAATAATAATAATAATTTTTTTTTTTTACTTTGCATTGTATTCTTTTACTAATTAAGAAGTGTTTGTCAACAATACTCGAGTAACTGGACATTAAATAAACAGGAATACATTTTTCTGTGACCAGTTGTCTACCTGGGCCCCGTTTTATGAAACAACTTACGACCATTTTGAGGGGAGACATATGTTTTTGTTACAAAAACAGCTCCGTGTAGTTTCATTTCTTTTTCTTATGCACGTGACATTTCTGCATTACGTGCACGACATTTATGTTAAAGGGACACACGGCAATCTTTAAGTATTAACAAGCACTGACGTGTGTGTCTGTGTATTTCTAAGGATTATAGTCCCTCCACCTACGACAGGCGTCCTACCCGACGATTATAGGCACAATGTCTGGACTTTTATCTGTGTGTTGTTGTGTGATGTGATGATATGTCTACTTGAAGCAGAAATTGCGTCTCGGTTTATTTATCCCGTAGCATTTTGACATTAAAACTGCTTGCATATAATTAAATACTTTTGTGAGTTTTCATTTCTTCGTCTATTCTACCATAGGTTTAAATACATTGTTGGTGCACTTTAATCTACAGTCAATAATATGCAAGAACAATTTGTTTTATACTATTTCTATAATTAATATTAATGATTGAATCAAATGCAATTCATGCAGAAAAACTAACGGGACGCCATATCAAGAATGCCGCGAGTTCCAGGAGCACTGGCTACACTCCAAGTTAGTGATCTGGCTCGTATCGTTTCGATGGATTGTGTGTAACACACAGAGTGTCAGGTACAAAACAATGATGCGGTCGTTGTAATAGTCTAAAAACATGATTTAGTTTTTTCCACCAATAGTTTTTTCCACCAATAACTTTCTGACGTAAAGCATTAGACAGCAATCTCAATTACGTTGTTATGTACACTTACGGTGTCCTGTTAGGGCCATCTTACCACCGCATCTTACCAACGACCATCGACCTAACGATCATCGACCTAAATCGACTTAGGTCGATGGTAAGTTGCGATGGTTGATAGTAAGATGCGATGGTAAGATGCGATGGTCGATAGTAAGATGCGATGGTAAGATGCAATAGTCGATGGTAAGATGCGATGGTCGATGGTCCATCGTATCTTACCATCGACCATCGCATCTTACCATCGAGCATCGCATCTTACCATCGCATCTTACTATCGACCATCGCACCATCGCATCTTGGTAAAAGAATGACCCTAACAGGACACCGTATATACTTAATAAAAAAATAAAAATAAACGCATCTTATATTTGTTGCTGTTAATCTAAGGCTTGTAGCATGGTCACTGAAAATTCTCTTGTAATAGCACAGGTGTAAATCGGTTAATTTAAAATAACTCCTGTCAGAATTACAGTTAGAATAACAGTTGGAATAGCAAGTAAGAGTATGGCAGGGAACTGAAATGGACATGCTACAAAACAAATAGAGTATGGTTTCATCTCGTTGGTTAATTTAAACACCTCGATGAGCTACGCCCTTCTCGATGTTTAAATTAACCAACGCCCATCGAGGTGTTCAAATTAACCAACTCGATGAAACCATAGATATGAAAACGCAACACGGGAATTTCCGCTATATATTGTATATACTGCACACTTAATCCCAAATAATATTCCAAAGAAATCCAAAGATGTTTTGTAAAAAAAAAGTTGCAGTTAATTAGAGAAATAACACAACTGTGATGTTGTAGACGTTTTACACTACACCTTGTAATAAGAACTTCATAAATGTTGAAGTTGCTCTTTGAAAACCTGAGCCAGTTCGGTACTGTATTTAACGTAAAGAGCTTGCAAATTTTGCATCCTAAGTTTGCTCACATGCTTGAGCCAAACGCGTCTCTGTCAATAATGAAACTTTGAAGGAATACTAAGAGCTGTGTTATGTGTTGTTTTAGTCTTTTTTTCCAAAAGGAAAGTCTAACGTAGCCATGTACCATTCGATTATCAGCAGCATATTACACATATATATAGCGGAAATTCCCGTGTTGCGTTTTCATATCCCTTGAGTGTATTATAGAATACGCGATTGGCTCAAGCAGATGAGCGAACGTACAATGTAAACTTTTTTCAATCTGTTTAAATTAAATACAGTACTGAAATGTTTCCAATTTTTGAAGCAAAACTTTAACATTTATGAATTACTCGTTACACAGTGTACTGTGATTAAAACATCTACAACATCACAATTGTGTCCTTTCGCTAATTAGCTGCAAACCGTCTTTTTACATAATATGAAGTGTGTTGATAGTTTTTAGTGGATTATTAATGAGGATTTTCCAAATTTCGAATCTATACATACACTTTGTGAGCGACCAACAATGGAAACAGCATGTCTTGTGACTTCCCCCCACCACCCCAACAACCTTTTCTGGTGATTTTTCAAGTGGAAAACTAATTTTCTATATGACAATTAATTACACTGATGCATTAATATACATACTTGAGTTGAAGTTGCAGCAAATCATTACTATGTGACATTTTTACATTGGTGTGGAAAATAATTAGTACCTATAAGCCGTATTCAGCATAATTATTTCGCGAGTATATTCTAATCATAAGCATTCCTATAATTTATGTAGAAAGAAAACCGTTATAATAGCACAGCATTCAAACTTAATAACGTCACAAGCTATTTATAACAACCATTATTAATTAACTACTTAATTATCTGCCGTGGTTTGCAGAAAACTGCACGCATCATGGTAAAAACAAGGCCAGTATGGAGAGCAACTCGGTCAGTATGAGAAATCTCGACCAATATGAAATTCAAGAAATCTGATTGGATAAGCCAACAAGGCCAATATGACCAAGGATATGCCCTCTTTATTTGTTTGTTTGTTTGTATGGTGTTTTACGTCATTTTCAGCACATGTAAGGTTATATACGACGGTCGATTTTTTGTGATGGAGGCAGAACGCCCCTTTTCCTGTGTACTGTATACCTCCTGCCATCCGTAAGAATCGACACTTCCTCACTTGCAAGCGCTCCCAGTGGGATTCGAAACCCGGAGCGGTGAGAGGCTTAAGGTTTACAACGCAACGTCGTTATCTATGTCCTCTTTAAGGACGCCATTTTGAAAAAAAAAAAAAAAAAAGATTCACAGCTTTTCGACGATAAATAAGTTCGCCTAAGTAATGTAGACAATCAAAATAATTAAGGTTTGATTATTTGTAAATTCGGTTACATCGACTGTAACAATCTTTCCAGAGGCCATTACAGTATGTGTATGCAAGGAACGTCCACTCTGTGTAGAGATTGCTTATGAAATATTATCACGTTCGTGTGTGACTTTCCCACGCGCCGTTGAGCACAAAAAACAAGAAAAAACTGATGCAAAGCATCAGGTCGGCGCAGAATGTTTTCAAAAGGAGGAAACAAACATGTGTATTTATTTGCAAATGCTTATTATATAGACATAAATTAGTCAATGGTTAAAAAAACTTATAATTATATACTCGGCAATCAAAACCTCGTGACCGTCTATACATCGGAATTCGGAGGCGCTCCACAGGGTGTTTTATTTTTATCTCCCTTGGATTGGTACCACGTCCAACAGTTAACAATCTCTCGAGACCGGGCACCTAAAACATCACGTGGTATGTGTGTCACAGTTCAGTAGAAAAAGTTGGATTTAAGTTGATAAATAACAAAAGGATTTAAGGAAATATAACTTCGATCAATCGCTAATAGTCTGCAGTGTGGTATAACACCCACAACGGCCCTTGTCAGTGAGTATCACGCCTAAATGCTTGGGTCGTTGTCGTTGGTTTACATTAAGTAGTTAATAAAAAATCATTAATTAAGTGTTTTCATATTGGCCCAGTTATTGGTCCTCGGATTGTCATATTGGCCGGACCAACCTCGGACTGTCATTCTGGCCCGCGGCCTTCGGCCTTGGGCCAATATGACAGTCCTTGGACCAATAACTGGGCCAATACGAAAACACTTAATTAATAACATCATAGTATCGTTACTTCAACTTTGACATTTTGAATAACTCACACGCTGTTTTATGGCCATGTCTGGTGGTCTGTTGGATACAAACCGCAATAAAAACGTCATGAAGTGATGCCATGCTGATGTATTCGAAAATCGCTAATAAACTGCCTTTGCTTAATTTTTCAAATGCACTGATAACCTTTTTAAAATAACCTTTTTAATAAACAAAAACAATATATATTTATATCAAACATATTTTAAACGTTAAAGTAACGTTTATGTTTAGATTTCCCTTTTATTATTTTTTTACTATGAACGCCTGCCATTCATGACAGAAAAGCTAAACAAACATAAATCAAAAAAATGTTCATCAATTTGTTTTTGTTTTTTAGTTCCTGCTGATTAGGCAGCTTATAATGCGATTATTGTTTGACGCTTTTATTACGTCAATGTTTTATCTCTGGGACTCGAGAGCAGCAATTCCAATACTCCAGTCGATAAGGTCGTTTCCATGTACTAGTATCTCTGACGTCACGTCCTTCAACATCCAAAACAACGATTACGTTATTTTAAGGCAACGTTACGTTCAAACAACACATTGAACTTGAAGAGAAACACGATAAAGCTGTATATTTTCTTTGTTTGGTGCTGAGAGATGGACGTACAATGTAAGTTGTGAGAATGTGTTTGTATTATGTTCAATCTCTCGAAAATGTGTGTATAAGATACATAACAATCCATGTCAGATTAGAAATAAAATATTTCCGGCGGGTTTATATTGTGCGAGATCAAAACCTGGTGGTTGTGACTTGAAACACATTCGAAACCGCGGGCCTACGGCCCTTGGTATCGATGGCCTCCGAGTCACGCCCACCAGGTTTTTATATGGGACAATATATATTTTATTTCTTAAATAAAACTCAGTGCATCGCTTGCAAAGCTGAGGTAGACGGAAAGAAAAACAAACTTCCAGCTCTGTGCTGGATTCCTCAATAATGCAAACAACCGTTTAAAGCCAGATTTATTTCTAACTATAGTGCCTGCACCACTACAAACATCTCCAAACGTTTACATCTAGTCTTACTGTCGATTATGATCACTCAAACAACATTGTAAAAGCTTATGACAACCCTGTAATTATTTGTAATGTGGTCAATTAAAAAATCGGAAAACGCTCTCGACAAGATTTACGTAAAGCATCAAGCTTCATCTATGAGTAGTTATGTTTTTTTCCACACTGTATACAACCTTACCACACACGCTTATCAAAGACAAGCGTATTGCTTATTCTAATTCACTTCTGCTAGTGAAAAGACTATATTTTTAATTTTAACCTATAATAACTACTGTTAATAGAAAAATATTTTGTATCCCAATGGGTACGCACAACTGTGCACATTTTATCACAGATTTGTTTTGATATTGCTAATAAAGAGAGTTCATGTTGAGTCTTTCTGTCCTTCTGCAGATACTCAGGTAGATGCCTTGTTTAACTTAATAAGATAGTTGATCATATTGGGGGCGGGGGTGTGTGGGTATATCAATTGTGTCTGCTTAACTTAATAAGATAGTTGATCATTGTGGGAAGGGGTGGGGGTGGGGAGTATATCAATTGTGTCTGCTTAACTTAATAAGATAGTTGATCATTGGGTGGTGGTGGTGGTTTTGGGGGGGGCGATGTCAATGAATTATTAGTAATGATAAGACGAAATGAAGAAACATGTTTAGACTCCACTGGATTGTTATTGTGCTGATATATAGCATATATAAAAATCTTGTTATCGTTATATCTCCTGTATTTGAGACCGGATTTCATCACAACTTTAATAGATTGTAGAGTTCATGGTCTAGTCGTGCAAGAACAGTAAGGTAGAGGGACATTCCGGATCTGAACGCTATACCAATTGACAAGATGCAGAAATTGCAAGAACAACCAACTCGCGTCGGGCGCTATTTTTTTCTCCATTTCTATTAATTTTTCCTGCACTTCATGGCATGTTCATCTTATTCAGATTTTGTTCGTTACACAACACCCGCCGCATCCAACACGGTCAGTGCTTTGATTTTAGAACGCACAGCATGTTTAGTGGTTACAGTTTACATTTACAGTTCGCCACTAAGCTTTCCGCTTTGTATGTGTGCGATCACCTTACAGAGTATGGACCCTATGACGACGTTAACCTAAATTCTGAAAGAGATGGTAATGTACATTGTTTTACCTTCACGTCTCACACCACAATTAATTTTCCATAGGGTCCCTTTGTAATGTTTTTGTTCGTGGCATAGAGATAAAACAGATTTTGCAACATGTATTTATGCTTAAATTTTTCATTGATCCGATATCTGCAATTTAAAACACATTTAACAAATATTTACCAGATTGAACTTTTTTTAATTTCATGTTTGCGTGACATCTATCAAAATTTAGACAAAAATACAACCCCGTGGTGATTAGACCCATGATGTGTAAAATGAGGCAGAATTAGCTAGAAATCTTATATCAACATGCATTTTTCTGTGATCTCTTCCTAAAATGCTGTAGATTTAGAACCTGGTAAAGATAAATCAATGTATCCTGTAAAATGCAGAAAAGCGAACTTTTTTTTTTTATCTACCTCCTTCATCGGTAGGGCACGAGTATTCAAGGGAGATAATAGTGGTGTGAGTCCTTTAATGCTTTTTGCGCTGGCTTCTTCTAAGCCACTGGGTACTGAAAGTCTGGCTTTCTGTGTTTTGTTGTTCATATAGAGGTTAATCAACATTGTTTTCGTATTCCTGGATATAATTCCCGAGGCCAGTTCACATATCTAGTAAAAAACCTCGTGCCGTAATACGAAAACAGTGTTGAGTAACTTATATATTACATTTATTTACAAGAATGTGCCTTTAATGCAATAAATATTTCAATCTCTACCCAGAGTACACTCGTTCCTCATTTGTCTCTGTCAACGTCAAAGGAAGTAGGGCGAACGGTTAGGTCACGTGATTATTCAAAAACGTTATGACGATGTTTATAATAAATCCTTTTGCGTGATCTGCAAAGATAAAATATAGACCTATATTAAATAATTTCAATTTTTATTTAATTTTTTTTAGTAATTTTCTGCTATCGAGCGTTGGTTTGAAATTTTACATATGCGTTTCGATTGAGGAGACCTAATTCGTATTATAGTTGTATTAAAATAGTCCCGATTAAAACTAAATTGTTTTCGTGCATTATTTTAATCTTGCAACATCTAATTTGCAGATATTAAATAATAAACAAGTAATAAATAAGTTTCAGGCAAACATATTCCAATTTAACAGGTTTTGCCAAAATCTTGTAGTTAGCAGAGATATATGTGAGTGCAAGGAACGATAACTGCGTGGAGATTGTAAATATTTCTGGATTCACTTGGAGTCTACTGCCTTACTTTCGAACTTCGCGCATTAATACACAACAACTATCACAACAATGTAATTAAAAAAGTAGTTCCGGCAAAAACCTTATAATTTCCCTAGGGCTTCAATTTCCGAGGGAATTACCACTTTTAATTCCCACAGAATCACAGGCAGAAATGTTATATATTTAGCCTCGAGGGGGTTTTCTCTAATTAAACTCTCCCGTTTCATTAGGATGACAATAGGGAAAGAGTGAGGTTTGCTGCACCCTAGAACCCGTGTCAGCGGTCTTGTTTGCCACTGACCGTCCCAAGGCGGTACACATATCAAACGACTTGTTTGTCGTGTCCCATACTTTGCTTCTATTGTTTATTCTATTTATGTTTGTTTTGAATGCGTGATTTTGGTTGACTGTGTTCTGTCCTGATACATTTCGTGCTCGACTTGTATATCTTTTATCGTTCGTTTAACTACAGTTTGAAGTAGACTGTGCAATTGAGTTCGTATACTCCGGTATTATCTTGAAGTTACCACCAGTCTCGGACTTCCTCATAAAACGTCAATCAATCTTACTTAAAATGTTTGGTTGCTTGTCATTTTCTTTTGATATTACGTTTAAATACATAAATTAACATCCCGCGTCTCTTCAATTCAAACTATATTCGTATTTTAGATAATTGTTTGTTGATTTTTTAATACAATTGTGTGCAAGTTACTGCTTTTTTCTTGTCCTTCTTCTATCACTGCCATGAGCATTTAATCTAAAGTATGTGAGTGGAAATATCACTGCACGTAAATTCAATCATCTATTCGTAACAACTAAGCAGTACTGCAAGCAGGATAATAGCGCAAGGCGAGATGTTTTGCCATGTCGAGTTATAACCTGGTTATGAACGTCAGAAATTGGCTCACTAGTTTGTTGGAAACGCCAATCTACCTGCTATCTGGGCCTCGTGAAGTTGGCTCAACATACGACATACGACATTCATTTTTTAAATGTAATTCAGTAAGACATACACCATTTGATCGACATTCGACATACCACATTAAAAAACAACATTCAAAGTGAATGTCGTTTCACGCGACATACGACATTCGACATACAACATTCAATAAACATCAGTTTTAAAGTGAATGTCGTTCACGTGACATACAACATTCACATACAACATTCGACATACAACATTCGACATTTGACAAACATCATTTTTTAAAGTGAATGTTGTTCACGTGACATACAACATTCGACATACAATATTTGACATACGACATTCAAAAACATCCTCCAAAGTGAATGTCGTTTCACGCGACATACAACATTCGACATGCAACATTCGACAGACGACATTCAAAAACAACATTCAAGGTGAATGTCATTTCACGTGACAGACGACATTCGACATACGACATTCAACATTCGACAAACATCAGTTTTAAAGTAAATGTCGTTTCACGCGACAAACAACATTCAACATTTGACAAACATCAGTTTTACAGTGAATGTCGTTTCATGCGACATACAACATTCGACATACATCATTCGACATACAACATTCGACATGCGTCTTTTTTCATAGTTTCTGGGGTAAATATGTCAGGCTTAACATCACAGCAGATGTTTTAAGAGTTACGCAAGTTATTACGTTTCGTAAACCAACAAACAAACTACCACATGTTTCCAAACGTCCGGTTAACCATATCATTGTATATATTAACAAATACTGTATCCAATTAGCAAATGGTACATTTCAAATATTGAATAGTCGTAAATGACAAATGCAGGAAAACAACATTCAGTGTCAATGTCGAATGCTGCATGTGACGAAGTAAGACGCTGCCTAATGTTGTATGTCGCGCAGAATGACAGACATAATGAATGAATCAAATCGAATGCTGTCAAATGTTGTATGTCGCGTTAAATGGCATTCACTTTCAATGTTGTTTGTTGAATGTTGTATGTTAAATGTTGGTCGAATGTTGTATGTCTCGTGAAACGACATTCACTTTAGACGTTGTGATTTTAAATGTTGTATGTCGAATGTTGTATGTCGCGTAAAACGACATTCACTTTTAAAACTGATGTTTGTCGAATGTCGAATGTTGTATGTCGAATGTTGTATGCCGAATGTTTTATGTCGAATATTGTATGTTTTGAATAACATTTAAAAATATGAATGTCGTATGTTGAGCCAACTCACGCAACTTGTTGTCGGATGTGTGTACTTCCAACATCGGACGCATAATGAGTACTACTTGTTTCACACACTTTTAAGAAAGGAGGCAACTTCATCGGAGAAAGTGTATAGCTGGAGTATGCCATTTTGTTTTGTCCTAAATAAAGTCGCCAAAAGTGTATACCTATAAAGTCATACATCACTATTGTTACACGTATAAACTATTTCAACTAGAAAGTGTTGTGAAATATAGCAATTTCTGTGTACATTGCAATATAGTCATATCATGTTTTATATAGTCATGACATATTGCAATATGATAAATCTTACAATACACATTGCAATATGATCATAAATGTTCTTACAATGCACAGTACAATATGGTCATGTCATGTCTTACTATGCACATTGCAATATAGTCTGAAATGTCTTACTATGCACATTGCAATATAGTCATGTCTTACTAGGCACATTGCAATATAGTCATGTCTTACTACGCACATTGCAATATAGTCATGTCTAACTACGCACATTGTAATATAGTCATGTCTTACTACGCACATTGCAATATAGTCATGTCTTACTACGCACATTGTAATCTAGTCATGTCTTACTACGCACATTGCAATATAGTCATGTCTTACTACGCACATTGCAATATAGTCATGTCTTACTACGCACATTGTAATCTAGTCATGTCTTACTACGCACATTGCAATATAGTCATGTCTTACTACGCACATTGCAATATAGTCATGACTTACTACGCACATTGCAATATAGTCATGTCTTACTACGCACATTGCAATATAGTCATGTCTTACTACGCACATTGCAATATAGTCATGACTTACTACGTACAATTGTAATATAGTCATGACTTACTACGCACATTGTAATATAGTCATGTCTTACTACGCACATTGCAATATTGTCATGTCTTACTAGGAACATTGCAATATAGTCATGACTTACTACGCACATTGTAATATTGTCATGACTTACTACGCACATTGTAATATAGTCATGTCTTACTACGCACATTGTAATATAGTCATGACTTACTACGCACATTGTAATATAGTCATGTCTTACTACGCACATTGTAATATAGTCATGTCTTACTACGCACATTGCAATATAGTCATGTCTAACTACGCACATTGTAATATAGTCATGTCTTACTACGCACATTGCAATATAGTCATGTCTTACTACGCACATTGTAATCTAGTCATGTCTTACTACGCACATTGCAATATAGTCATGTCTTACTACGCACATTGCAATATAGTCATGACTTACTACGCACATTGCAATATAGTCATGTCTTACTACGCACATTGCAATATAGTCATGTCTTACTACGCACATTGCAATATAGTCATGACTTACTACGTACAATTGTAATATAGTCATGACTTACTACGCACATTGTAATATAGTCATGTCTTACTACGCACATTGCAATATTGTCATGTCTTACTAGGAACATTGCAATATAGTCATGACTTACTACGCACATTGTAATATTGTCATGACTTACTACGCACATTGTAATATAGTCATGTCTTACTACGCACATTGTAATATAGTCATGACTTACTACGCACATTGTAATATAGTCATGTCTTACTACGCACATTGTAATTTAGTCATGTCTTATTACGCACAGTGTAATATAGTCATGTCTTACTACGCACATTGCAATATAGTCATGACTTGCTACGCACATTGTAATATAGTCATGTCTTATTACGCACATTGTAATTTAGTCATGTCTTACTACGCACATTGTAATATAGTCATGTCTTACTACGCACATTGTAATTTAGTCATGTCTTATTACGCACATTGTAATATAGTCATGTCTTACTACGCACATTGCAATATAGTCATGTCTTACTACGTACATTGTAATATAGTCATGTCTTAATACGCACATTGTAATATAGTCATGACTTACTACGCACATTGTAATATAGTCATGTCTTACTACGCACATTGCAATATTGTCATGTCTTACTAGGAACATTGCAATATAGTCATGACTTACTACGCACATTGTAATATTGTCATGACTTACTACGCACATTGTAATATAGTCATGTCTTACTACGCACATTGTAATATAGTCATGACTTACTACGCACATTGTAATATAGTCATGTCTTACTACGCACATTGTAATTTAGTCATGTCTTATTACGCACAGTGTAATATAGTCATGTCTTACTACGCACATTGCAATATAGTCATGACTTGCTACGCACATTGTAATATAGTCATGTCTTATTACGCACATTGTAATTTAGTCATGTCTTACTACGCACATTGTAATATAGTCATGACTTACTACGCACATTGTAAAATAGTCATGTCTTATTACGCACATTGTAATATAGTCATGTCTTACTACGCACATTGCAATATAGTCATGTCTTACTACGCACATTGTAATATAGTCATGTCTTACTACGTACATTGTAATATAGTCATGTCTTACTACGCACATTGCAATATAGTCATGTCTTACTACGCACATTGTAATATAGTCATGTCTTACTACGCACATTGTAATATAGTCATGTCTTACTACGCACATTGTAATATAGTCATGTCTTACTACGCACATTGTAATATAGTCATGTCTTACTACGCACATTGTAATATAGTCATGTCTTACTACGCACATTGTAATATAGTCATGTCTTACTACGCACATTGTAATATAGTCATGTCTTACTACGCACATTGCAATATAGTCATGTCTTACTACGCACATTGTAATATAGTCATGTCTTACTACGCACATTGCAATATAGTCATGTCTTACTACGCACATTGTAATATAGTCATGTCTTACTACGCACATTGCAATATAGTCATGTCTTACTACGCACATTGTAATATAGTCATGTCTTACTACGCACATTGTAATATAGTCATGTCTTACTACGCACATTGTAATATAGTCATGTCTTACTAGGAACATTGCAGTATAGTCATGTCTTACTATGACCATTGCAGTATAGTCATGCATGTCTTACTAGGACCATTTTAATATAGTCATGTATTACTAGGACCATTGTAATATAGTCATGTCTATCTAGGACCATTGTAATATAGTCATGTATTACTAGGACCATTGCAGTATAGTCATGTATTACTAGGACCATTGTAATATAGTCATGTCTATCTAGGACCATTGTAATATAGTCATGTCTTACTAGGACCATTGCAATATAGTCATGTCTATCTAGGACCATTGTAATATAGTCATGTATTACTAGGAACATTGTAATATAGGCATGTATTACTAGGAACATTGCAGTATAGTCATGTATTACTATGACCATTGTAATATAGTCATGTCTATCTAGGACCATTGTAATATAGTCATGTATTACTAGGAACATTGTAATATAGTCATGTATTACTAGGAACATTGCAGTATAGTCATGTCTTACTAGGACCATTGTAATATAGTCATGTATTACTAGGACCATTGTAATATAGTCATGTATTACTAGGACCATTGCAATATAGTCATGTATTACTAGGACCATTGCAATATAGTCATGTATTACTAGGAACATTGCAATATAGTCATGTATTACTAGGACCATGGCAATATAGTCATGTCTATCTAGGACCATTGTAATATAGTCATGTATTACTAGGAACATTGCAATATAGTCATGTATTACTAGGAACATTGCAATATAGTCATGTATTACTAGGACCATGGCAATATAGTCATGTCTATCTAGGACCATTGTAATATAGTCATGTATTACTAGGAACATTGCAATATAGTCATGTATTACTAGGACCATTGTAATATAGTCATGTCTATCTAGGACCATTGTAATATAGTCATGTCTATCTAGGACCATTGTAATATAGTCATGTATTACTAGGAACATTGCAATATAGTCATGTATTACTAGGAACATTGCAATATAGTCATGTCTCACTACGCACATTGTAATATAATCATGTCTTACTAGGACCATTGTAATATAGTCATGTCTTAATAGGACCATTGCAATATAACCATGTCTAACACTACACATTGCAATATAGCCACGCCTAACTATGCACCATGCCATATATCCATGTATAACTATGCACCTTGAAATATAGTCATGTCTGACTAGGCACATTGCAATATGACCCTGTATCACTATGCACATGACTATATAGCCATGTCTAAATATGCACATTGCAATATAGTCATGTCTCACTAGGCACATTGCAATATGACCCTGTATCAATATGCACATGGCTATATAACCACGTCTAAATATGCACATTGCAACATAGTCATGTCTCACTAGGCACATTGCAATATGACCCTGTATCACTATGCACATGGCTATATAGCCATGTCTAAATATGCACATTGCAATATAGTCATTTCTCACTAGGCACATTGCAATATGACCCTGTATCAATATGCACATTGCAATATAACCACGTCTAAATCTGCACATTGCAATATAGTCGTGTCTCACTAGGCACATTGAAATATAGTCTAACTACGCATATAACAACATGGTCAGTCTTAAATAAATTGCACATTTCAGTATGGTCGCGTATTACTTTGCACATTGCACTATAGTTTAATATGTGTTTGATTTAAACTAATAAATTTGTGCTTAATTGAACGTTCTATAACAGACTCAGCTCACAGTTAGTTCATTTTAGTTAGTTATATATATTTAGAAATTATATTTGTGATTATGATTTTTTCCACCCAGGAAAAGTGGGTGGTCTGCCTCCACCACAAAAAATCGACCGCCATATATAACCTTACTTGTGTTGAAAATGACATACAAACAAACAAACAAACAAACAAACAAAATCATCTACAGTATTACAATAAACTCAAGTAAATCAAACCCTGTTTGTATACGTTTAGTGCTGTTTCAGATATTACAAATAATAATATAATTAATAAAAACAATGGTTATTGATGAACCTAATATACTATATATTAATTAAAATATCTAATTACTGCTACGCAATATAAATTAAGTCAACAATAAATTAATATTGTGAACGCAACAGTTTAAAAAAAATGTATTGTTTATTTGGTGAAAATACATTTGCATTGAAAGTCATTATTGCTTGAGGTACTCTATGCTACTTTGATTTATACTGTTATATAATACATCTACTTTATATCTCGGTACAATGGACACATTCCCGTTTAGACAGTGTCCTCTGTACGGCAAAGTAGCGATTAGCTCGGGTACTCTACTGAGCTCAGGTGCCCGGACACCCTGTACGGTATAGTCCTACTCAGCTCACGTACCCGGGTACCATGTACGGCATCCCAGGTATATTTAATGAAATATGTTTTGATACAGCATACACCCATTTAGAATGGGTACCCTCCTGTACGACAAATACCCAGTTAGTGATCGTGATCGTCTACAGTAATGATTAAAAACTAAATAATTTCGTCTTGGGAGGTTACTTGTACACACAACACATGATCGAGTTGAAACATAAAACTGTACCCACCTGATCAGCCGTTCCTAGGTGTAAGCACCCGATGAACAAAAGTCCAAACGCGGTGGTATAACACTTCTGGGCGTAGTGCTCATACATAGGTACAGCGTTTTTCACAACTTGTGCTCGTAATACTCGCGTCGTACTACTCTGTACTAACGATTATAAATCGTCACTATTCGGAATGCTATAGCGTTGATGTGCTGAGAGTTCAACCTGGAACTACTGGAACTTGAGGCTAGTGAACAGTTAAGATGTATAGATGATTATAATCACTAATTAGTCGCGGTATAATAATTGTTAATTTTAACTACATGCATATAATCAGTCCGTGCACTTTTAACACATTACATATAATTGAAGTTCTAAAGTTTACTCGCAAGTTTATCGCTTGATCCCGCGTAGCATATTTAAATAATCCTATCGGTATGTCTATACAGAATGTCCTGTGCATATTCCCACAGATTTTAATGTTATGACCCAGTTTTTATCCCTCTATTAAAGAGTAATATAAAACGGTTTACAATAAAGTTCAATTCTTTAAATCGTTTAAGTCACGAATTTACTTAACCTTGGATTTAAGCAATTTTTCCAACGATTTAAAACCGTCTCTTTATGATCAAAACGTACATTTACTACTATTTAATTTTCGCAAAATGTCGATGTTGAATCAAAGTCGTGTCACGGTTAACATCTAATCCTCCGTGTTACTTTTACCTAACTCCACGAGTAT